>CM033756.1:14660889-14815753 GCA_019671005.1 Hibiscus mutabilis | reverse complement strand
CTTTCATACTCATCTTTTCTAAATGGTGTTTGATCCTCGGATAAATCCTCGGCCAAAATTAGATCCCCATCTTTAACAGCGATCACAGCTCTCGAATCTCCCACATTAGCAACATAAAGTGTATCCCCAACAACAAGCACAGTTATTGCTGTGGTACCACTCATAGTATCATCAATCTCACTATTATGTAACTCAGAATTTGTAGCTAAAAAGGCTGAATTATAAGCTTTCAGAGGATCATCCAACAGTGTGGAGTCACTAGATAGCATCTCTATAAGTCTATCCTTAACAAAGTTGGAACATTGAGCACCGTATTGACCATGTCCGTCAAAAACACCAAAGAAATGAACATTTGGGTTACCTTGAACTTGTGTTTTGATGCAGAAACTATCTTGGTTTTCCCTCTCCACTGTGTCTGGGTAGTAACCATGCTGTGTTAAAGCTGAGCACTGCAAAGTAAAGTTGTGAGATGGAACAGGAACTAACTGCAATGACCTTTGCGTAAGAACGTGTTTGCATTTGTAAGGTTTCTTTTCTCTATGGTGACCTGAATCACCATCTGATGATGATGGAAATCTAGAACAACACTTTCCATGAACACATCCCATGATTTCAAAACGCAAAGTTACACACACAAATCAAAAGGAGCAGCTTAAGTGTTTGATAAAAAGGCCTAAAGAAACTGAATTTGAAATTAAAGGAAGCAGTAGAAGGATTCAAACTTTAGGGGAAGTAGAGAAATTGGATTCTGTTAAAGTGAACATTTTGGGTATTTTTAGAGGAAATTTGGTTAGAAAACATGCTTTAAAGAGAAACTAAAACCCCAGGAAAAAACAGCAAAATAACTCATTTTTTTTATAATAATAACAACGCAAAAGCAAGAGCGTGGGGCTTCTGAGACAAAAGGGAAAGTGAGAATAAACCCCAGAACAAGCAAGAGGGAGAAAATGAAATTCCAAATCAAGGATGGGGGAAAAGAAGCAAACACGGTGAGGATTTAAGCGATGCTTTATTTTGATTCAAGGCAAAAAGAAAAAGATATCTTTCGTGAGGGAGAACAGGGATCAGACTGTTATCAGTTACTGGAGAGGGGGAAAGAAAGGAATCAGTGAAAGAATCACAAACCAAAAAAGAAAAAGGGAAACCCTAAAACTGAGGGGAAACGTGGGGTTGATTGCTTCAAGTTTTCAACTTTGTCGACAGACAGGGAGAGAGAGAGAGAAAGGAGGGGGAGAGAAAATCGATAACTGTGCATGGCTGAGTTTTGTCTTTACCCCGGGAAAAGTAAGAACAAAGATACGAAGAGAAAGAGAAAATATTGGCCCTGTTTCACGATTAACGAATAGTTGAATGGGTGTGAAAAAAATTTCCATCTTTGATTTGTTTATCTATTGTTTTGATTAAAATTTTAGATATTTAATTTATTTTAATTTTTTTGATAATTTAAATAGAATATCTGAAAATTTTAGATCGAATAAAAATAGTTATTTGACATTTTGATCGGATACCTGAAAAATTAAAATAGTTATGGATGTAAATTTTGTTATTTTTGATATTTTTACTTATTATTTATAAAAAATAAAAAATTTTATGGATACAAATATTATTATATTCAATGATTTATTATTTGTTATATTTGAAAATAAAAAAATTTATGGATAAAATAGCCGAATTCAAAAAAATACTAAAATCAAATCATAAGTTCAGATAGTTGAATATTAAATATTCCAAAAATCGGATATTCAATTTTTTTGATCGGATACGTATCGCTAATTTACCGATTTGAAAATTTTAGATCAAATCCGATCTAAAATCCGAAATGCACGCCCCTATAATTGGAGAAATTATATCATGGGTCATTCCCGACCAACCAATAAAAATTACCCATATCATTATTTTTTTCATGTCATGTTTTTATTAAGTGAATTTTTACTTGATAAAAACTGTTTTTATAATTAATTTACAGTAAATATGAGTGAAGATTTACCTGGTAAAAATATGACATGGAAAAAATAATAAGATGGATAAATATTATTGGTTGATCCCATGAATGACGTGGCGGGAATGACCCATGATATAATTTTTCCTATAGTTAATAGCCCTGAATTGTATTAATTGATTTGATTAACAAACTGCATTAGTTGATTGGATAAAAGTGACTGATAGTTGATAGTTTTTCGATTATTTGAATAAATAAAATGACATGACATAATTATATTCTATATTTGTTTAAATAATTTATTAGTTATCAATATTTTGTATTTATTAATAGGCTTAAAGGTGTCCTTGAACTTTTTGAAGGAAAAAAATCAAATAAGCCCCTAAACTTTTTTTTACATCCAATTAAGCTCTTGAACAAAAAAAAAATCAATTAAGACATTTAACCAATAAATTAAATCAATTAAGCCCTTTGGCTACTTTTGACCATTAAATCGTGACAGTTTTTCTTCATATATTAATGGTACCTGATACACCACAATTCTATCATGTTGCAATTACAGATTTTTTCAAAAAATATTTATTTATAAATTTTATAAGTTTGTTTTAGAATTTTAGAACTTTTAAATAATTTTTTAAATAAAATAAAAAAAATGAAAATGTCAAGTGAAAACATTGTGACACAACACACTGCACCAATATATCTAAAAAAATTATCAAGATTTAATTGTCAAAATTGGTCAAAGGACTTAATTGATTAAATTTCTTGGTTCAAATGTTTTTTTAAAAGGGTAATAGTATAATTTTATTAATTTGAATCATATAGTAGTGCAAAGATAAGTGCCTCATTAAAAAAAACATTTCTAAACCTAAATAGAGAAAAAAAAAAAAAGAGTATCCCAAATCAATGATTGCCTTACATAAGGCTTAATTGATTAAATTTCTTAGTTCAATGGCTTATAAAAAAATTTGTAGAGTTAATTGTTTTTTCAAAAGTTCAAAGATTTCTTACACCCTTAAGCCTTATATAATAATAAAAATTATTTAAATTATATATGAATATATGTTTTACTTCAAAAAGTATATTTAATTATTTAGATGCTTGTTATGGTTGTTATTTTTTTACATAACTTTTTATAATAATTGTTAAGGATATAAGAGTTTTTACGATTCTTATGTCAAATCTTCTAAACTCAAAATACTTATCTAAGTAATTTTTCTAATTTGAAAACTCAAAATACTCAAAACGTTGTTGACCAAATATGGTCATTATTAAATATTAGGTTTAAGGGTTTAATAAGCCCTTAAACTTTTGCAAAAAAATCAACTAAGCCCTTAAACTTTTTTGCGCCCAATTAAGCACTCTAACTCAAGAAAAAATTAATTTGGCCCTTTGACCAACGTTGACTGTTAAATAAGTCCTTAAACTTTTGCAAAAAAAATTAATTAAGCCCCTAAACTTTTTTTGCACCCAATTAAGCCCTCAAACTCAAGAAAAAAAATCAATTTGGACCTTTAACCAACGTTGACCATTAAATTTAACGATTTTTTTAAATCTTCTTGGCATGTGTCGCAACAGGATAATGTCACTTGTCATTTATAGGATTTTTTAAACTTTAATTTTTAAATATATATATACATCCAAAAAATATAAAAAATTTAAATATATAAAAATCCGAAAAAAAATCTAAAAATATACTTTTTTCGGATTTTTATATATTTTTTCAATTTATTTTTTATAATTGTATAATAATATTTAATTTTTTTATTTTTAAAATATTTTAATCTTTTGAAAAATTATTATTTATTGTTTTAAAATAAATTTCAGAATTAAAAATATTTTTATTTTTAAAATAATTTCCAAAATTTTTTATATTTTTTCGGATTTTTATATATTTTTTAAAAAATAAAGTTTAAAAATTCCTAGAAATGACAAGTGACATTATCCTATTGAGACACATGCTAAGAAGATTTAAAAAAAAACGTTAAATTTAACGGTCAACGTTGGTCAAAGGGCCAAATTAATTTTTTTCTTGAGTTTGAGGGCTTAAATGGGTGCAAAAAAAGTTTAGAGGCTTAATTAATTTTTTTTGCAAAAGTTTAAGGGCTTATTAAACCCTTAAGCCTTAAATATTATTATTTGATCATTACTGTTTGAATCTAAATTGGGATTAGAATTTAGATATTAAATTGAAGATTTGAATCACTAATGAATTATCCAAATCATAGGTCGAATATGTAAATATATGAACATTTTGGACGATCAAAGCTAAATGTCATGTTTGGTAAAAAGCTTTTTGAGTTAAAATTAGAGGTTTGACCAGTCAAATCCGCTAATTTGGATATTTGGTAAATGGATGATTATAATAGCGGATTCAGGCGAAACTTCTCATTTTAAAAAAGCTCATTTTAGGAGCTTTTTGAATTAGAGGTTTGGATAAAAGACTTGTAAAGACTATTTTATCCTTGATAATTATGAAAAAATTCTCTAAATAACATAAATTTGATCAAATAATAAAATTAAAAAATAATTTTACAAATAAGAAATTAATATATAAATCAATAAATACATATAAATTTAATAATTAATAAAAT
This sequence comes from Hibiscus mutabilis, assembly GCA_019671005.1. Lineage (NCBI taxonomy): Eukaryota > Viridiplantae > Streptophyta > Magnoliopsida > Malvales > Malvaceae > Hibiscus > Hibiscus mutabilis. Next base: position 14,811,220 of record CM033756.1, on the reverse strand, counting down.
TATATTCAAAATATAATTTCATATATAAGAAATTAATATATACATCTAAATTTAACAATTATTAAAATTATATTAAAAAGATAATTTTACAAATAAAAAATTAATATGTACATCTCATATATGCTCAATAATGATATTAAAAGAATTAATTTCATAATCTAATTAATATTAATAGATACAAGATGTTAATAACTAATAAATTATTCAAACAAGTATCAAATATAATCATGTTCTTATATGTTATTTTGCATGTTCAAATAATCAAACAGCTATCAGCTATCAGTTAATTTTACAAAATACTTTTATACAATCAACTAATGTAATCCGCTAGCCAAATCAACTAATGTTATGAGCTATTCGCTATCAGTTATCCGCTAATAGCCAAACATGACTAAAGTCTTTTTAAATGTAAATATATTTTTTTGTAATTTTGAAGTTAGATTAGATATTTAAAATTCGTAATTTTTATCTATATAAATAACATAAATCCGAAAATAGATATTTTAATATGCATACGTCTTCTTTGAATGCAGTAACAACGTTATGAATTAAGATTAAAATTAAAATATAATTAACCGTAAAAATAAATGGTAAATTTAAATAAATTGAACATTAAGGTCCAACTATATAAAAAATCTCATTACATTTTTTTAATAAAATTTTTGAGACAGGCCCCCCAACAAAGTAATGCTTACATCCTTGTTCGAAAGCACAACATATGATGATGTTAACATCCGAATCTTAATATTATTTGAACCCACAATATTTATTTGAATTTGTAAGATCGAATATATGCGGATGTTTAAATCTACAATCTTAATTGTCATCTTTAGTTTTGGATTTGATTAATTTAAATTTTTATTTTTTTAGACGATTTCAAATTTGAGTGGTTTTGGATTTGCCACTCAGTTAACCGATTTATTTTAATTATTTTCATTGAAAATTGGCATTCGATGTAAGATTATTTTGAACTTGGGTAAAATTAATTCTGATAATAGAATTATTTAACTAAAATGAAAAGGGAAATATTTAATTAATCTTAAATATTTTGAAAAGAAAATCACAAGGTAAAATATCACCAAAATATGTGATATTACATCAGGACAACCTGCACAATAAATTATGAGCACTATGAACGGAGTTAAGAGTTGAGAATCAAAATCAGGGAAATAATGTATAGTTAATCATAAAAATAAGAGTGATAAAATTTAAATAAATTAAAAATCACGGGTCTAAATAGATAAATAACCTTATTATATTTTTTATTAAAACAATTTTGAAGGATTGTACCAAAAAGACCATTTAGATCGGTCCCTACAGAGCACCAATATCATTTATCTAAATCCAAGAGCAGTGACAGAACCAAAGAAAAGTTGGGATTGGTCATGGCCATCTAAATTTTTTGTTTAATAGTAATTTATATTTTAATTATTTTGAATATAAATAAAATTAAACCTTATCATTTGTTATTTAAATTAAATTTAAATACTTATTAAATCTCTTATAATTTTAAAATTATGCAACTTTTTGTTATTGTGCGAGAGTCGATACTACCCAACTCAAACCTAAAAGGATTAGCCCACGACGAGAACAAAGATCGATGAGGAGCACCATGAAACATTCTCTAAACCTAATTCAACTTGAAACATTGTCTCAATATTTTTTTTAAAAATACTCGAATTCAGTACATAAAAATGTCAAGTGATCATAAATCTTGATCTGATCAAATTCGATTGTAAACGCCTGTCGAATTTTTACTTTGTTAAAATTGTTCATTACTACCAACAATTGGTTCGTCTAATAAGATGAAATACTAGATTCTTTAAGTAAAGTTATTGATTCAAATTCTGACGTTGTGAATAAAACAAATGGGTCATTACTAGATTCCTCGTAATGAACCTTTAATATCTTATTTGAATTAATCAGCTAATTGATTGGATACCAATGATTATTAAAAAAATGGGTCATTACTTTGATACATTAGGGAAAGGTTGGGTTGTATTGTTTGCTTTTGTCCATTGATCATGCTTTGGAAGTTTCCTTTTTTTGTGTGAGAATAATGAAAAGACACCTCAAATGGTAAGAGACTTGGTGAAGGAAACAAAGGCATATGGCCCTTATGTATAAAGTGCTTCAAAGTGACAAATTTCCATAAGGTATGGGCAATGGAAGGGCCAAAAAGGTGTTCATATTCACCTTTCAACCACCATCATGATCTAATTTAAGAACTTGAGCTTCAAACCTTTTTTGGGTATCATCAATTTATGTGGATAAATTTCAGATGGAATCCCTGGTAAAGCATCGCATCGCCATGTGGTTCAAAGCTAAACACCCCAATGCCTCTATATCTGTTATTGATATTGTTGCAGACCTGTCCAGCGCTGATTCTGGTAGTTCGACAGCTCGTAAATCTAAGGAAGTCATCACTTGGATCCCCCCAAAGGGTTTTCTCAAATTCAACGTCGTGGTGTGATATAAGTTCAGACTTGTTGTTGAATGTGACTGTGCACAAGCAGTGGATTGGATTAACAATCCAGTAGCGGCTCTTCCTTGTCTTACAGATTTGGTTAATGAGATCTATAGTTTAGTCCATAATAGAAGCATTACCATTCGCTTGATCTTTCGAGCCTGCAACATCGAGGCAGATAAATTGGCTAAAGACGGAATTGGATAGACTGCGTCTCGGGGGACTTACAGTCCTGATTTCTAAAAGACCTGGTTGTGGTTTTAGTTAGTGGGTGTCTGGTCTGAGATTATGGAACACTGTGTTGTTTACTTAGGTCTGCTGTATTAGCGTTGCAATGGTTGTTTGTGGTGCTTGTAATCAGTTTTGAACTTTAAGCTTTAATAAAATCTTATAACGGGCACTCTTTTCCTCCTGCTCTTTAGAGGGGGTTTAAAATCTAAATTTACCCAATTCAAAATCAACTTAACTGATCCAATTATGACGTCTAGTTTCAACATTTGTAGTCATTCCCTTATCTTGGTAAAGTGAACTATTGGTTAGTTGAAATAGGAACAATTCATGATATATTGTAAAGTTAGTTGAAATCATAAATTTCACTTGTTAATCCCCACCTAATGAATGGGGACTAATCCTCCACTAACTTTGTCATAAGCCACATGTTCAACTCCAAGAGGTTTTTTGTAATTCCAATGTCCCCTACCAATGACCCATATGTACCAACTTTAATGGCCTATTTAAACTACAAATCTCTACATGGGATTTCAAATTTTTCAAGGGTTTTTTTACCTAAAAAATGTTAAATGTATGAGCTTCATGCTTTTGCTTAATTTGCCTGGGAATATCAGAAAATCTCACATGGCAAATTCTTCTTTATGTGGTAAGCAAATTATCAATTTTTAAAACATTTTTGTTATTTTTTTATAATAAATATTTCATTATACCAAATTTTAAATATATCAGCTAGTTTTTTTCACCATTTCTTTGTTTATGTTGTGTTATTAAATGCATGTAGAGAAGGGAGTTTGACTCATATGAATGATATATTGGTTTAATGACAAAGTCGAGCTGGTAAGGTTTTTTTCGATCATAAGTTCGAGTTTCAACGGCCATAAATATTCTGCGTAGATTCTTAATAATTTGTCTTATTTTGTATGAACCTTGTTCTAATATATTTTGATAATCATATTTGTGAAAATTCAGGTATGGTGGCCGGAGATGATAACAGGTAATGGACGGATGGTGAACAGAGCTGAGAAGATAAAGAGTGTTAACTGCTAAGGGAGAGAGAAATTAAAACTGATTGAGAAAATGAGATTTTATTAACAACGAATCAAAGACTGCTTCTGCCCAATACAATGACTTGGGTATTTATAACCAAAACTATAACAGACTCTAAAACGGCCCAACTAATCTTAGCTGTAATTAACTAACTAATTACTACCAAATACTAATGGTCTAACAAATTTAACTATATTTATAAGGGTAATTATTCCATGCACATATGCTTGTAAAAACTTTCTTTACACAAACGCCTTAGTTTTAGGGTTTAAGGTCTTTGTTTAGGGTATAGGGGTTTAAGTGTAGTAGTTTTGAATTTAGTGTATGTTCATAGATTTTTATGGTTAGGGTTTATAGGTTAAAACCTATATCTCTAATCATATTACCCTAAAACCTAAACCCTAAAATCTAAACTCATACACTAAAACCCATAAATTCTAAACCCTAAACCCCTAAAATTAAGGCTGTTGTGAAAACAACATTTTTCCATCGCATGTTTATGGGATAATAATCCTATTTATAATTACAATTCTTATGTATTTGCAACTATGTTCAATTGAGCATATTGGCTTCTCTTTTCATTAAATGAATAGTTTGAATAGTTATAAAATGCTTTTATAATTTTAAATTTAAATATTGACACCAAATAATATTATTATTATTAACTATCGGTTGACCTAGCGTGATAAGATGCAAGTCTCTTAAGTAAGATTAGAGGTTGAATTTTAGTATTGTAAATGAACTAACTGAATTAAGATGTCCACTCTTACAATGAGCCTCTACAGTACTCAATTTGAATCAGTTGATCAATAGATTAAATACAAATTAATACATATTTTGCTGACATTTCAATTATTCATAAAAAAATTTCACAAATTTCAACCCAACTTTTTACAATAAACATTCACAAATTTTTGCTTTAAAGACATTTGAATTTGAGTTTTGTAAAAAAAAAAATCCAAGCCCAAAACGCTAGTTGGAACTTAGAAACAAAGCCCAGTATAAAACTTTAGTCTAATTTAATGTACTTTGCACTGGCTAGTAAAAATGATAAATAATTTGACCCTCTAACCATAAATCTCCATTAGAACCTTAATTGTTTGAAATTTTGTGTGCCTTGTTTCAAGAAATTGTCCCTATTTTCCAAGGCCTAAAGAAGGGACAAAAAAATGGGGTCTTTAGTGTACAACCCCAAATCATTTCCTTCATCATCAAATCCACCATTCCTTGTTTCTACTATGCAATTAAATAAAAATCAGTATAATAATTTATATATATATATAGAATGTTTATGATCGAATCTGAAGTTAGTGTTAATTGAAAACTTAAACATAAGACTACACAACCCTTTATATTTTATAGGTTAGAGATTTAACTTAAGGTTGAGTTATAATTTATGGTATAGGGTTTATATTTTAGAATTAAAATTTAGATTTTAAATCTTTTAAAGAGTAAATATGAGACTTGTATCATTTCTTTTAAACAACAAGTAGAACAAAAAAATTAATCAATATATATATAATATTTCAATTTAACCACTCACCTATTTTATAAGCTATTTAAGTTTTGAAAACATATAAAATTGTTTAAAAACATGTACTCTTGTAAAAAAGTAATTATTGTTTTAATAAATTCAGTTAATTATTTTTATTTTTTATAACTAAATTAATATTAAATTAACCCATGACAATGACTAATCAAATAGTAGTTAATAATACAGATATATAAAGAAAAATCAAAACATAAACATGTTCAATGAGTTGTTCCTTTGAAAAATCTTCGATGTTGTCAACAATATTTGAAATAAGTGGTTAAATGCTCAGTTGACACGTTTTCTTCCTAAGTTGTGGGTTCTTACTGAAATGAAATTTTCCTTAAATAAGAATCATTCAAAACAATCTTCAATATTATAAATGGATAAAGCATATCATTAATTTTCAATTTAATAAATTCGGTCCAATTTTCCTAAAAGAAAATACAAAAAAGGGGGAAAGCAAAAAGTGAAAATTTCCATATAAACCTTCAAAAACAACATGAGCATTTTTTTTTCATATTTTCCCACTACATATGAACTTCAAAAAAAATCTTTTAGGCGTGACAAATTTAAGTGGGGTGCATTATAATGGTGATTCCAATTCCCAACATCGTCTACAGCCCACCAATCTGATATTGCCACGAATACATCCTGAAATCCACCACACTCATCACCCCTTTTCAACCAATCAAATCCCTCCACGTCATCATTTAATTTTCTCAACCAATTAAAAATTTCTACTCTAAACTAAAACCCCTTCACCCACATTTTCTTTTTATCTACCTTTTTTTTCTTGTTGTGCTTGCTTTTTCCCGATGTTATTTCCGGCGAGTTGCGGCGGTGAATGTTTGGAAAACGACGGAACCAGCGGCGGGGAATTCATCCATCGCGAAAGTTCGGCATTTGAGTCCCAACGGCTCCATAGCACACGCCACCTTCGTCCAGACTTCACGGCTGTTACTCGTCGTCGAAATCGAAACCGTCGCCGGCTTGAAAACCTGAACGGCTTTCTTCAAGGTCTCGACAATGTCGACGTCGTCATCGTAAACGGAGCCGACGCACTCGAAGCTAGCGTAGCTGTAACCGTCTTCAGGCGTGACGTGGATCGTCGAGTAACGATCGCCGTCGATTCCATTCATGGAGTAACCGCAAGGATCGAACGCGAAGTCACAAATGAAAGCGCTAGGGTTTATGTCGTCGATCCCCGTCAACTCCGTCATCTCTTTTCCCGCCAAATCCCCCGTTTTACAATCACCGGTCTTTTTGAAGAATCTGCGCGCCAGATGGCGGTCAAGCTCCGTCATGCAAACTTCGAACGTGACGTCGGAATTTCGGTTCCGACGACGGTGGTGATTCTGATCGGCAGCGGTGAAGACATGCCACGAATTCGAAGGGTTCTTCGACGGCATAACGGTGGCTTTTCGATAAACAAGATTGTTCGGGAGATTATCCTCGATGTAAATCACTTCTTCTTTGAAATTGGTATGGGGAAAAGGCTGTAATTTGGGGAAAATGAAGCTCCCTCTGGTGTAACGGCACTCGCATAACGCGAGATTAAGCTTATCGGCGAAGTGAATCAATGGCCGAACCGATTTGAGAAGCTGAGTCGTCCCACAGGTTTTGATGATGATTTTGTTCGGGTAAACGAACAAGCTCGATTCCGAGAGGACATAAGCGTCGAAGAAATGATTCCCCACGGAGGAGACGACGGTGCAGTTGACGGCACGGAGGACTTGTTCAAGTGATTCGAAATCAATCAGCCTAAGACCCATGTTTTCCAATGGATCATCACCAAAGAACTGAAGCTCTAAGCGCTTCTCAAACCCTTCAAACCCTGAAACCGCCATTGTTGAAACCTCGAAACAGAACACAAGAAAACAACAAAAACCCAGAAACAGAAAGATGGTGGAATTTGAGTGGTCGAAGAACTACAGGGTGGGAGAGAGAAGACGGGGAAATGCGGAGTTTTATAGGTGAGATTCTGAGGGAGAGGGAGATGGAGAGAGAGTGGGGGGGGGGGGAGAGAGAAAGGGGGCATGCGGGTTGAGGCAACCAAGAATCATGATTGCAGGCATAATGAAGGTGAAGAAGATGATGATATGCTGTTTGTTTGTTTGGTTTCGATTTTGATTCGATGCAACAAATCTTTTCACGGAAATAGAAGGAATGCAGTGTTGTACTACAATGGAACCGGAATTATGCCCACGCGCATGCATTTCATGTTCTTGTCCTGCACGTCTATTTTTCTAAATTCATAGAGTCGGTGTAAAAAAAATACGTAAATATATTTATTTATTTTGAAATTTAAAAAATTAACAACCAATTGAAATTTAAACCTAATTTTTCTTTCTTCTAAAAATTATTGAGCCGCAGCTTTCCTTTCATTTGTCTACCTAATCGACGGTCAGTAATTAATTTTAGTATTGGTTGACAACTACCAATGTTTATTATTTTCGCGTTCTTTTATATTTTATTTTTTTAATTTTAATAAAAAAATTTGCTCTTGTAGAACACGTTTTTTCTGCCTTTGTGGTACTCTCTTCATTGGCTTTTGTGGTTCGTTTCGTCTGTTATTTTGCACGATTTTAGCACACCTTAACGATCATTTGTTGTTCATATAAAGATCATCACAAAGCTAGTTTTCTGATTTGATTTTGCCGACGGTCATAAAAAAAAGATTGATCCCCACTTGTTTGATGGTTTGTTAGCCGATGTAATCAGAACTGTGTATCGAAGCAATCTGTCTGATAGTTTGGTTCGCTCACCACCCATTTTTTCATCTCGTAAAGCGTCTCGTTTAGCTAGAGACAAGAAGACTTGTGAAGGTTTCTAAATTTTGATGGTATGCTAATCTCTTTATAAGTGTTTGTTTTTCTTTGCACATTTGTTTGAGATTTTTAGTGAACTAGTCCTCTTTTTCTCTCCCTTTTATTGTATTTGTCATATCTTTCATGGTGGTTAATAAAATTCAAATGTCATTGTTAAAAAAACCATCAATTGGTCTTTTATATATAAAAAAGACAATCAATTGGTCTAGCGGAATTATGTACTATATCCTTTAAGCAATTGGGCAGGAGGATCGCACCTATAACGAACCTTTTGTAGTACTTGATCTGAATTAGTCGGTCACTAAATTTGATATCGGTGGTTATACCATAAAAATTTTTAAAATTTAGAATCTAAATCGCTTGCTCTAAACTCCGTCACGTAAATACTGACATTAAACCTTAAATATATTACCATTAAATCCTAAACCATAATGTAATCACTCATTTTTGTCCGGGTTTTTAGTACTTTTAGTATTATTGTAATAATAATAATATTATTAATTAAAAAAATAAAAAATAAATAGTATAAAAAAGTAATAATTAAATTGTAAAAAAAAGTAGTGGATGAGGGTGGTCCACGTCACCCCTTAAACCACCTCCTTTGCCTATAAATATGAGGCATGGGGGGAGAAGCAGCAACAATGAATCGGCAAAATGGGGCTGGCCATAAAGAGAGCAGTGCTCTCGGCTATCCCAGGACCAAGGGGCAGTCCCCTCGGTCTTAACCGGTTCGATCGGTGTCATATTTTGGATCCAGTTTAGTTATTTTTTAGAGAGGTCGTGGTAGATCTCGGTGGGGTTCAATCGGGGTTCGTCATTCGAACTCCTAGTTAGGTATATTTTCTTTTCTTTTTATCTGTGTTGTAATTTTTATGATTTAATGAAGTAGTAGTTAATTTAAAATTGTGTTTTTTAGTTTGTATGTTTATTTGTGTTTTAGATTAGTATTTATTATGTTTTAAATTTATGTTTTATATTAATATTTTATTTATGTTAGATTTGTTTTTATTTATGAGTTAGATTAATATTTATGTGTGTATGTTTTAGATTAGTATTTTATTTTTGTTAGATTTATTTTTATTTATGTGTTAAATTAATATTTATGTATGTATGTTTTAGATTAGTATTTTATTTATGTTATATTAGTATTTTATTATGTTAGTATTTATTTATATTTTTATCGTAATGTATTTATTTATATTTGCCATGTTCTTTTTAAGTTTGCATAATAGATATATATTTTGTCAATGCGGTGCCTTTTTATCCGAGCGTAAACGAGGCCAGTATCAGGCGTAGTGATAGTGGTTAGGCGTTTATTCTCGGATAATGGGGCATTTAAAATCTACTCGCACTTATAACCAAATTTTAATTTAATCGTCACTTTAATCCGAAAAGCTTAATATTAATAAAGCGGTAATTATTAAAGTACTAATTTTGGGCAGTGTGGGGTGCTAATCCTTCCCCATCCGTAACCGACTCCCAAACCCGACATTTTGAAATCTCTGATTTTTACGGTGTCCGGTCCACCTTGAGTGGCCGGTGGCGACTCCATTTTCAAATAAAACACGGGTTCTGTAAAACTCCCGCGGAAGACAATATTTTCAAAGTAAAACAAAAGATAAAGTAAAAAACCACTTTTTTTAGTGAGGGGGATCATCGCTACAGATGGCGACTCCGCTGGAGAGACTTTTGTTTTTCAAAAACAAATGAGAGTCGAGCTTTTTTCAAATAATTACCGCTTTATTAATATCAAAAATTCTGGATTAAAGTAACTATTAAACTAACACTCGATTATAATTGTGCGTATGTTTTAACGCATTTAAAATATGACATATAAACCTGTTTTTTTAAGCGGGGGGAAAACGCTAATGCTTTCCTAGAGATATCGTTCTCCCGTATGGACCTAGCAAGTACCTTCGGGGCTCGAGTACCTTATACTTTCGTGAGGATATCGTTCCTTCGTATGGGTATAAACGAATGGGTCCCCCTGAGTTGAACCTGGTTGAAAGGAGCCTATAATGGGTGATGATCGGAGGCCTTGCTACTCTTAGTAGAGGACAACAAGGACAATTCGGGTACCTCTTAGCACCAAAACTGCATGTAGAGAACATATAGAAACCCACCATTTTAGAGCCATGCGGATAACTTAAGTGTTTTAGACGGGATGTAAATAGGGTTGTTTTGTTTGTTTACCTTATCTAAATTGTTCTTCTATTTATGTGTTATTGATCTTATTCGGTACTAACTCGTTTTCTTTTTTGTTTTACCCTTTTTGCATACATCATTGCATTTGCATTACATTAGGGTGTTGGTTCAAGTAGTTTACCCGATCAGAAATCTTTCATTTTTATCATAATTTCAAATTGACCCATTTTTGTGATCACATCATATCTGCTCATTTTGGCATTCACCGCATGACATATTATAACACTTTAATTTTTTGCATTTTACCAGCATGAAATGCTGATTCACAACTGGTTCTCTATTTGAAAAATTATCATTGGTAGAAAATCTAGCACTCGAGATATTGAGGCAATATTCAAAGTTGCAAATGAATCCCTTAAGTTCGAAAGTTGAGCCATGGGAACCATTTTTGAATCAGTACTTTCACATCTAGGACATATATTTTGCATTTACATGTATACATTTTGAAATTTCGAAATTAGTCTCTGAGTTACCTCATCTGATACAACAAAGTTGGTCGATCTAGCACATTACAAAACCTCTACAAAAGCCCGATCTTGGGGTATATCTGAAAGCGTCTGCTGCGAACATCATATCTCTGAAAAGACTTCAATTTGGGGGCATTCTCCATCAAGGTTCAGAAACAAGCATTCGACAACTACATATCATCACTGCTCTGCATTGATCAGAATGAGATAAGTTACCCAACACAACAAATTTGTGAACCCGACCTAGGGGGCAACACAATATCTTCATGAGGACAATGAAAGCCCCTCGAAAAAAGAAAAAAAACGAACATACAGGTTTCAAATTTGCTACAAGAGCAGTTTCAGACGACAACATAGAACGAACAAAATGTTGGGGCATGCACCCTGATGAAAGATTCAAAGAAATGTAATCAAACCCAAGAAGAGGTTGGGGCATTGTCATAAGTAAAAGACTAAGATCCTGACAAGACCAGTAAGGAGTCAGGGGCATCCCATTGAGGGTTAGAAAAATTTAATGTCACATTCATGCATTTAGTTGCATTCATCTTGCATTGAATTATTTTCGCATACGTCGTACGTTTAGTTTAAATGCATACACCAAAATCACCATGCATTTAGGATAGAGACATACATTTAGGCGTAAAATTAGATGCATTCACGCATTTCTTGCTTGTACATAACAGGTCTATGGAAAAAACTGAGTACCCTCAACATGGGGGCAACGACAAGAGGGCCAACCCTAGTCTTGAAGGAGGCCAAACATGAAGAAGATACTGAAACACCCAAAATAAAAGGTATCAGCGACAAAATCTTTGACAATTACTGACCAATGTTTTTTCTTTTGTAGGACTTTATTCCTCCAACGATGGCGTGACGGACGCTAACAATTTCCCGACTATCACTCCTGCCAACAGAAATTCTTTTTAGACCCTGTCCTTTGTCGATAGGGAAGCAACGTAAATTTTTTCAGACATTATCTCACTGTCAGTGGATCAGTCATCCAACATCTTACAAATCATGCCTCCATCAGTGGTGGTAAACCAACTTAATGTAGATATTGCCTCCGTCGATGGTGTTGCAGATCAGATTTTCCATTCGGCCCTACCTCTCCGTCGGTGGTGTAGCGGGTCTCACATTTTGCTGATCTAGTCTCTCTGGTAGTGGTGTAGCAGATCAAATCCTATCCAGATCTTGCCTCCGTCGGTGGTGTTGCAGATCAAATTTTCCATCCGGATTTTATCTCTCTCCCAGTGGTGTGACAGATCAAATCCTCTCCAGGTCTTGCCTCTTCGACGGTGTTGCAGCTAGACCAAACTTTTCCTTGGAATTTGTTTTTAGTCACAAGAAAAAGATCAAAAAAGAAATGCAAGTAAAAATTGAAAAAAATAGAAAAAGTCAAAAAGAAATAAAAAAGCAAAAAACGAAAAAAACAAAAAAAAAGCAAAAAATGAGGGGGAAATCAAAAAAATAAAGAAAAAAGAAGAATAGATCTGAAAACTATCTGATCCTGCCTCTTCGTCGGTGTCATAGCTGGATCAAATCTTCAGATCTTGCCTCTTCGCCGGTGTTGTAGCTTGGTCAAATATAACTCTCTGATCCTGTCTCTTTGTCGGTGTCGTAGCTGGATCAAATCTTTAGACCTTGCCTCTTCGCCTGTGTTGTAGCTTGGTCAAACTTAACTTCCAGTTCTGCCTCTTCGTCGGTGTTGTAGCTTAACCAAATCACTAACTTTCGGTATTACCTCTTCGTCGGTGTTGTAGCTAGACCAAATTCACTAACTCTTGATCCCACCTCTTCGTCGGTGTCGTAGCTGGATCAACATTACTAACTTTAGACCATACCTCTTATTCGGTATTGTAGCTTGGTCAAAATTTACTAATTTTCAGATTTTATCAATGTTGTTTTTTGAAAAAATGAAGAAAAAGCAAGAAAAGAGAAAAAATAAAAAAAAAGAAGCAAAAATGAAATTCAAAAAAAAAGAGAAAAGAAAGAAGTTGTCAGTTTTCTGGTCTTGTCTCTTCATCAGAGTTGTAGCTGGATCAGACATAAGGACTTTCATCCATCGGTCTTACCTCCTCGTTAGTGTTGCAGCTGAATCGAATTTTGCAGACTCTGCCTCTTCATCGGTGTTGCAGCTGGGTCGAACCCTCTTTAGGTATTAGCTTATTATCAATAATGTAGCAAGTGGGACTCATTTTGCTTCCCCAACAAACAACCCCCCATTTTGAAGGTTTTACCTCCCCAAGAGTGACAAGGTGGAACAATCAAGACAAGAAAGAAGACATGCGCCGAAGAGAAAGAAGATCCACCGAAGAAAGAAGACACGCGTCAAAAGGAGAGAAGTTCAGCCAATCGGACAAAAATGGTTATTCTTGTCTTTGCTCTATTCCTATTACACAACAATGAGCAAAGAGTGGCAACTGTAATCACTCATTTTTGTCCGGGTTTTTAGTACTTTTAGTATTATTGTAATAATAATATTATTAATTTAAAAAAATTAAAAAATAGTAAAAAAAGTAATAATTAAAGTGTAAAAAAGTAGTGGATGGGGGTGGTCCACGTCACCCCTTAAACCACCCCATTTGCCTATAAATATAAGGCATGAGGGGGGAAGAAGCAACAACAATGAATCGGCAAAATGGGGTTGGCCATAAAGAGAACAGTGCTCTCGGCTAGCCCAGGACCTAGGGGCAGTCCCCTCGGTCCTAACCGGTTCGATCGGGGTTCTATTTTGGATCCGGTCTAGTTATTTTTTGGAGAGGTCGTGGTAGATCTCTGTGGGGTTCAGTCGGGGTTCGTCATTCGAACTCCTAGTTAGGTATATTTTCTTTCCTTTTTATTTGTGTTGTAATTTTTATGATTTAATGAAGTAATAGTTAATTTAAAATTGTGTTTTTTAGTTTGTATGTTTATTTATGTTTTAGATTAGTATTTATTATGTTTTAAATTTATGTTTTATATTAATATTTTATTTATGTTATATTTGTTTTTATTTATGAGTTAGATTAATATTTATGTATGTATGTTTTAGATTAGTACTTTATTTTTGTTAGATTTGTTTTTATTTATGTGTTAAATTAATAGTTATGTATGTATGTATGTATGTATGTATGTATGTTTTAGATTAGTATTTTATTTATGTTATATTAGTATTTTATTGTGTTAGTATTTATTTATATTTTTATCGCAATGTATTTATTTATATTTGCCATGTTTTTTTTAAGTTTGCATAACGGATATATATTTTGTCAATGCAGTGCCTTTTTATCCGAGCGTAAACGGGGCCAGTATCAGGCATAGTGATAGTGGTTGGACGTTTATTCTCGGATAACGGGGTCTTTAAAATCTACTCGCACTTATAACCAAATTTTAATTTAATCGTCACTTTAATCCGGAAAGTTTAATATTAATAAAGCGGTAATTATTAAAGTACCAATTTTGGGCGGTGTAGGGGTGCTAATCCTTCCCCATCCGTAACCGACTCCCGAACCCGACATTTTGAAATCTCTAGTTTTTATGGTGTCCGGTCCACCTTGAGTGGCCGGTGGCGACTCCATTTTCAAATAAAACACGGGTTCTATAAAACTCCCGCGGAAGACAATATTTTCAAAGTAAAACAAAATATAAAAAAAAAACAATTTTTTTAGTGAGGGGATCATCGCTACAAATAGAATTGGTCTGCTTTAAGAAAAAAAATTTCCATTGTGCATCAAATGTTTTTTCTTCATATATTTGTCTCGTGTTTGTGTTTTTTTATTATTTATTCTCTAAAAATGATAATTTCTCATGGTCTAATCTTTGAATTCTTTCAATCATATTAAATTGAGAATTTTATAAAGTTTCTCAACTTAATTTAATAAATTTCAGTTTTAATCCTTATGGTGTGATGCCATAAATTGTATTTGGATCTTAATTGAATTATTAATTTAGCAACAAAGTACAATTTTATCACAGCAATAAATTACATTTTTTTATTTTTTAAGTGAGTAGAGAGAAATTGCACCATTTGAACAAAAAAGAAAGAGTTTTTACCAATTTTAAAGGACAAGGCCTCTACCGGTCCTTCATTTCGTAATTATTTTTATGATGAGACATTTTGATATTGTGTCGTATCATTGAAAAATATATTTTAAGATAGTTTATATATTTTATTATAAATAATTTAGATTAATTTTTTAAAATTAAACCGAACCATATTAACTCACAACCCAAAAACGAAAAACTCAAACCCGAATCAATTAGGCTAAATAAGCTATCCGACTCATAAACATGTCTACTCCAATACGATTCGTTGTTAACCACCAAACCCATTTGGTTACATCAACATGACAACATGTTTATGTAAAATTAATTGCAACAAAGCATGATTGAAGCACTAAATTATATTTACATGCATAAAAGTTTCATGTACTGTTTGAAGGGCAAGAACTTTTGATGGTGTCGACTATAACACGATCTGTCATTACAATCATAAAAAACAAAGCTTCAAACTGTTTACAATGTTTGATTATCAAACAAATGAGGGGTTTTAGCATGGGAAGTGTTTTTTTTTTTCTTTTAGAACAAAAAGACATAATCATAGAATGGACCAAATGGTTTCAAATTAAGACATACAATCATCAAAGTCTGAAAATTACAAGATTAACTATTGAGACCTTAA
The DNA here is from genome assembly GCA_019671005.1 of Hibiscus mutabilis. Taxonomy (NCBI): domain Eukaryota; kingdom Viridiplantae; phylum Streptophyta; class Magnoliopsida; order Malvales; family Malvaceae; genus Hibiscus; species Hibiscus mutabilis. The sequence goes on along the minus strand of CM033756.1, from coordinate 14,795,781 downwards.
TTTACTGTTTATAGATGCTCTCAAGTAGTTAATAGGGTTTAATCGAAAGCAACAAGCATGACAGAACAAAATAGCGTCGATGATATTTTAGTTTAACGGTGAGGTTAAGAGCGATTACGGACACATGCTATAAGAACAATTGCACATGCTCTCAAGAAAATGAGGTTGCAAATGAGTTAACTTAAATGTTTGCAAGGAAAAAAATGTCATGGACTAGTGATAAAGTAGATGCAGAAAACAAAATGGTGTTCTATTTCAGGGATTTTGAGTCCGGCTAAACTCATATTTTTTCAAAAGTCAATCTATCATATACACAACAAGTCAACGAAGAGGCCCATTGAATCTTTAAATCATCCATGAGTAAGGTTGAAGTCTTTTGAACTTTGAGATTGTAGGCTCGAGTCTCCTAATGTATAAATATTATGTCTGGTTTATCTTACTCTGATTTCTCATCCAACATATTCGAATATATAAGAAAATTTATATATATTTGTTTCAAATGTATATCGTTATTCGATACTCATCGAATTTCGGGTATTGTTGGATTATGAGAGAGTAGGGTTCAATGGAGAGGTTTGTCGATATGAAAGAAGGCAACGAGGATATAAGGTGATTAATGAAAAAGGTAGACGTGCTAAGAATATCATCAATATTTATAAGGTGAAATTGATAATTATGCAGAACCACAGCACAAAAAAGAAAATACAAAAAGGAATCAGGCGTGGCAACTAAATAATGAGAATATCCTTGAAATTAGGGGGAACCCCCCGTACATGAAAATCACAAGCAATGTCACATCATTTTCTTTGTCTGATAATCCTAAAAAGTTCTATATTAAGTTTAAAATCAAATCGGGTTGAAGTTTATTTTAAAAAATTATAATAATATTATTTTATGTTCATTCATAATATTCGAATTTAAGATCTTATTTAAGAATTTTGATCTCCTTATGATTTCAAAGTCGGAATAGGATGAACTTCAAGAAGGTTAAATATAAATAACAATAAAATGGTTATATTCTAATTATTAATTAATTAATTTAAAATTTTAAAATCAGGGTGTCGTGTTCTAATTTGTTTTAATTTTGAAATTGATAGAGATTTAATAAGTATTCAAACTAAAAAAATGGCAGGTCATAATTGCATGGTTTCAGAACTAAGATGGATTTAAAAAGCAATTTGACCTAAAAATGGATTTAAGGAATACTCAATTTGCCTAGTTTTAAAACTAAGAAGACCTAACAAGTAATTGAACCTAAAAATTGAGAGGGACCAAGAATACAATTTATTATGTAGTTTTAAAATTATATGACCTTATAAACAATTAGACATAAAAATTTGAGTCGGATCGTTACTACTTGATTCAACAGACATTAATGATGTTACTTTTCTAATAACATTCGGGCCATATCATATCAGTTTTTTTATTCATTTATATTCAAATCAGATCGAACATGAATATATATTTATAAATTTGGGTCGTGCCATATTGATTCGAATTTAAACCGGACCCATGGATGATCTTTTCTCTCCCTCTCAATAAAAAAGAATAACGTGAAAACTTCATGTTGAAGATGATCATGCTGTTTGTTTTTTAGAGTTAATGGAAACTTGTGTAATTAATTAGCTTTGGGTTAGCTTTTGGAAGTAGTTTCGCAATTGACTTAAACACTTTACACCCAAAGATTACAACAATAATAATTCCACAGGACAAGCCTTCCATGAACCTTCCTTGTACACGTATACATTAGACTTACCTCTATAATCAAATGGTAATATACAAATAAAATATCATAATTATTTCAAAATCGAAGTCGAAATACTAACTTAATATTTAATTCAATTGATTTATGTAACTATTTCAAAAAATCCAAATATTTGATTATAGTATTCATAATCCCTTTTTCTATCTCGTATATATAGATATGTTCATGTTTTACTTTGATTCGGTTCATTTCATTTAAATTACAATTACCTTTATTAACTTAAGAGAAATTATTTAATATATATGTTGTTTTTTGTTTCAGGAGTTAGTGATTTAGTTTAGGGTATAAGAGTTTAGTTTGCATATTTAAAGTTTAGGGTTTATTGTTTAATTTTAAGGGTAATTATATCATGCACCGGTGTTGAAAATTTGTAATTTTCACAAGTGCCTTAGATTTAGGGTTTAGATGTTAGGATTTAAGTTTATGTATTTAGAATTTAGGGGTTATGGTTACAATTTAGGGTTTAGGATTAATAGGTTTAAATCCAAATCCTTAACATATTACCTTAAACCCTAAACCCTAACATCTAACTACAAACCCTAAACCTAAACCCATAAACCCTAAACCTAAATCTAAAGCACTTTCTGAAACTAAAAATTTTTACCGCCGGTGCATAGAATATTTTCTCTAGTTTTAAAAGGTAAATATACATACATGTGTATTAGAAAAATACTCTAATCTTAATGAGTTTTATTTGATTCAATGTTGTAAGAATCGGATCAATGGTCAAACTGGATGATTTCTTTTTTATCATCTTAAAAGCGATTCAAATGAACTTTTACTCGTTCTTTTGTTTCGACTTTCATAATTTTTTTTTTTGATTAAATTATCAATTTTTGATTTAACCGATCGATATGATATTAATCCGATACAATTACTTAGCATTCAATGTATGAGACTATGTGAGTGCAAATGAAATACAAATGGGGTATAAGACAAGAAGGAGAAGACAAGGAAAGGAGAAAGTGTGGGAAGGCAATGATGGGAAATGGTGAGTTTGGAATGAAAAAGATTGCAGAGTGAATAATGTTTATGGGCTGATGGGTGTGTTGGTTGGCAAACCCCATAGGCCCCATTATGACCACATTCCCACATCTACATTTGCACGCGCACCCACCAAACTCAACACACTATCTCCAACTCTATTCCGAACTTTATCCGAATAGACCTGTTTAAGGATCGAGTTTTTAATTAAAACTTCTCTTTGTTTAAAGTTTTTATTTTTAAATTTTCAAAATATAATGTATCAAGTTAATAAATCGATCTTAGTTTGGTTCGACTGCATAGATATCTTTAAAACACAAAACATGACACAAATACATTAACATATATATATATATATATATATATATATTTGTGGTAATGTGTATGTCTCCATCAACAAAAATAGTCAAACACTTCCAACAACAATACCCATATAGAAATCAAATCTTATAAAGTCTCAACCATATTCTTTCAACAAAATCACACTTTTTTATCGATTACTAATTGGTCAAGCAGAATAAAATGTAAGTTCTTTTAACAAGGTCGGGAGTTTAAATTCTGATATTGTGAATGGAACAAATAAAGTTGAGAGTATCGTCCACAAAATAAGTTTTGACAATATCTCATCTGAATTAATCAATCGATAAATCAAATATCGATAATTACATAAAAAAATTCCCACTTTTTTTACATAGAAAGTTGCAACCAAAGGTCCAAAATCTTCTTCGTTAGTCTCTAATTTCTCTTGTGAAAAGAACTTGGGTAATCTTAATGGACAAAGCAAAGAATCTTTGCCAAAAGGAATGCGCAATATATATATATATTATTCCGAGGGTAAATTATTCAATATAGGTATCGTGTAGTTTTTAAAATATATAACCCTTTTTGTTTTGAGGTTGGATTTAAGGTTTATTGTTCAAGGTTTAAGTTTTAAGGTTATAGATTTAAATTTTAGTTTTTAAAGAGTAAATACACATATTTGTATGAATGCTTTTACACATTTATATAAACTTTTATATGATTTTCAAATAAATTTAAAATTAAATTTAATAATGTAATTATATTTACCATATAGGTAAATTTTTGAATTAATCTGGCATCAAATGAATTAAAATCATAGGTGAGATTGTACGACTCTCTTCTACTTTAACCAGTGGTTCAGGGTTCAATCCTCGCTCTGGGTAAGGAATAATTTTAAAATTTAAGGCCAACATCCGCTCTTTACATGAGCCAGTTGAACGCGAAAGAATTAGTCATTGGGCTCGCTCTTGAAAAACAAAAAAATTAAATTTATCTATCTATCTAACATACTAAATTTAATATTTATGACCATTCTCTTACCTATTTAGCCTCATAAACCCCAAAATCATGTAAGCCTAAGCCCCATGGTTGGCCCCATTACACAAGTTCAATGTGTCCCCCGACAACCACCGTGGCCTGGCCCCACTGTAAATTACACATAATCTAGATGTACCCTAACATCTAGGCAAAACAAGGGTCCTACTTTGATGCGTGTTTTTTCTTAGACAAATAGTCCAACACAAGGTTCTTTTAAGACTAATCTTCTCGAGTTGCCTTTAGCCGCCACACACATGAAAGCATATTAGTGTACAAGATGCAAATATGCAACCCAAAAATTAGTGGGTAGTTTTTGGAAAATCGATGAAAATTTGAATACGAAACGACACAAATAGGGAATTGTATGGAACATATGTTTAAATTTATCAGATTGTTACATCTTTAGTTATCCTACATAATGTCCATGAGCACCATTTGCTATCACATGTAGCAATTATTATGATTAATGGATCGTCCTTTCTGGAGCACTGAGAATAAAAAAATGATATATGAAATTAACCGGTTCGAATTCATCCAATTGTTACATCTATTTTTAGTCGCCGTATACAATTTCATGGAAACCAATTGTCCACATAGTGTGCAAATACAAACATGCAACCCAAAAGTTAATGGGTAGTTAGTATTTTTTTTTTCTTTCAAAGCATGACTAGATACTAATACGTTTGGCTTTATCCGATTGTCACATGTCACTAGTTATTATGTATGAATTATGATCTCTAAACATAATCAATGTGCTTCAAGATACAAAACCCGAAAACTATAAAATAATTATTCGACAGTCTTTCTTTTTTGGAGCACTAAAAATAAAAATAAATTTCCAAAATTAATCGGTTCGAATCCATCCAATTGTTACATCTATCTTTAGTCACCGTGTACTATCTTCACGCGAATCAATTGCCATATAGTGTGCAAATGCAAGCATGCACCCCAGAAATTAATGGGTAGTTAGCAGTTCATCTTTTAGAGCGTGACCAAACATTAAAACGTTTGACTTTATCCGATTGTCATATCTGTCTTTAGTTATAATGTATGATCTTCGAGCACATCAATTACTACACACATAATAATCAATATGCTTTAAGGTACAAAACCCAAAAACTATTAGACAATTACTCGTTTTTTCATCGAGCACTAGTGAAAGAGAGCGAAAACTGAGTCGATACTGATATGCTCGAATCGATTCGATTGTCACATCAATCTTTAGCCACCATGCACGATCTCTGCGCACACCATTTGCCACACGTGTACCAATTAGTGAGCAAATGAAAGGATGGAAAACCTACAAAAACTTAATGGGTGTGGATTTTTTTTTTCTTTGGGGAGCACTAATGAATGAGCCTTTGCTAGCTGAGTGGCACTGTACCATGCGCACAAGAATGTTGTTAAAATGGTACAAAAAGGCCCACCACATATCTCCTTTTGCATTTTGAATGTGCTTTTTTCCCATTTTAACTATTGATAAGTTAGTGCTCAACAAAATGCTTTGATGAGAGCTCTTGGGGATTTCATTTTCATTGGAATGTATATCACAACTTGTCAAGCAAGGCTTTGTTGGGGAAAATATAGGCTTTAATATTAATTTCAATCCCTCAACTATTAACAATTTAACTATGGTATTTGAACATTTTTGTCACATTTTAATATCTGAACTATAACTTTTATTCCATTTTATCTCTTGAATGATCGGTTTCTCATAAGAACGATTAGAATACGATCAAGTATCGGAAGCGACTGGACGTGAAGTGTGGGTGTCATGGTCCCAGAGAAGAACTATGATTTTAATATAAGTTGTGTAATAGAGTTAGTCTTGGGATATAAGTGTTCACGTCACCTTTAATTTATGGAGTTTGATAAGCCAAATAAACACCCATAAAAATTAAGATCATGAGAAAATCGATGACAACTAAAATGGAGTGTGAGAGTGGTCATGCTTCCATCACTCGTAGTTTTTGTATAAATGATTATTTGAGTCCCTATACGTTTAAATATTAAACAAAGAATTTATTGTTGCTGAATTTTTTTAAGTTTAAATACTTACTATTTCTTTATATTTTGTAATTAGATTATTTGACCGTCATAATATCTAATTCTAATTTTATCCCTAGAGAGAACAGTGACGGAGCTGTATTGATGATAGGATGGGTTGTTGCCCCTCCGGCAGGAGAAAATTTTTTTTACCTTTGATTTTTTATATATATTTTTTTGAAAAATTAAAATAATTATGAATTTACCCCCACCTTTTAAAATTTATGTTTTGCCACCCGCTCTCAGATCCTGGTTTCATCCATGGGAGAGAACCCACATAAAACTTATACAAAAGGTGAGGCTCGAACCTCAAATGCTTTGCTACCTTTCCAGTTATTTTTGGTTGAAATACGAACAAGTGGACACAATTATCAAAGAAGAAATTTAAATGGGGTATAGACTTTTTTTGTCTAATGACAATTTAGGTCTACTTAAGTTTTTTTGAACTATTTAGTGTAGATAATATTTGTTCATTAATTTTAGTCTTTTAATAATGCATACATGTTGTACAGACAAGTTATTCGAACCCGGGTGACCTATCCTTTTTTTTACTGGGATTACTTGATTGGTTTAAGTCCATTTAAGTTTAAATATTAAACAAATTCTCTCTCTAAATTTTAAGTTTAAATATTTAATAAACCTTTGTGTATTTGAAGTTTAACAATTTGATCCTTTCAGATATTCGATTCTAACTCTGTTATGAACAAAATCTGAGGATAAAGACGGTCCAAATCTTGTTTAAAAAAAGGGGTCCAAAAGACATCATACCTCGTAGATGCTAAAGATTTTGGAGGCAAACAAGACATGTTAGAAGAAGTGGCCACAGTCCACCATGACAAAATCATAATAATCTTGTTAGAAAGTTACCCATGAAAACATGAATGAAAAGAAGCCATGCCTCCCAAAACATCATATTAACTTGGTTGGAAGGGGCATTGATTCCAATATTCCCAAGCCCCAACACACGCCACATAATTCCTCGTGCTACTCTTGTTTTTTTTAAACCATTGATATTTGATTTATTGGTCGACTAATTTAAATTGAATTTTAAAGAGGGTTAATATAAAAATGATTCTACCAACTCAGTTTTCCCTATTTATAATGTTATGATTTAAACTTAAATTTTTTAACTTTATTTAAAAAATTTAACGGCTCATCTCACTAGACTAATTGATTGTTGATATAATACTCTTGCTTTAATTATGTGTAAATGAAAAACAATCTCTTGGGTTCTGTGCTGACGAAAAGGAATATGTAGAATCTCTTGTTGTTGGTTAAAAGAAACAATTAGTAAATAATTTGCTTCACCACGCAATAATCATTTTCACTGTGCGTCACAATTCTTTCTTTAAATCACATGCCTTCACACTGTATTTACAAGGATAAAATTTGGCATATGGAATTGATTTTAATGTTTAGTTTAACATTTAAGTTTTTATGTTTTATATATTAAAAAATTTTGCTTTATAAAATTAAATACTTGAATTTGGTTATTTTATTCAAATTTTTGTGTTTAGAAGTTATTTATATTTGTCGAGTATTACTGTGGAACGCATGTAATCGACGACCTGTCGCCAATGGCTAGAGCATGCAATGACTATATTAGATACTCGAGCCTTCACAGAACTCATAGTATTATTGTGGAACAATGGAATCGACGCAACCTTCAAATACACAATGCCAAGTTTCACCTACCTGGCTTACAATTCTCAATGCTAAAAATCAGCAAGAAAACTACCTGGCAGCTCGCTGTGTTACAAGCAGTAGATATGGTCCTCAAAGCCATGGCCATCACTGGAAGAAACCTCCAGGTACCACGGTCGAGGTAAACTTTGATGCCACCTTCAGTAACGCTAACAATACAACATCAATAGGTATTCTTGCTCAGGAAAACACTGGTATGGTCCTAATTGGATGCACAAAGTTCATAACTAATGCTGGTGATGCATCTCGGGCTGAGGCATATGCATGTTTAGAGGCCATATTACTTGCAATCGATCGCGGGTGGACCACGGTTGTCATCGAAGGCGATGCGGTTACTATATGCATACATGTCTAAAGTTTGCCAATACTTTTATTTTGAATGCCCTGAATGTATTAACTCGGTTGTAATAGATGATGTCATTCTCAGCTAATATATGCATGGTCCTCTTTCAAAAAAAAAAAATATATGTGTCGACGTAGAAGCAAAAAAAAATTATGTGATATTTTTTACTAAAACTTAGGTTTTTTTATTATCTGCCGCCATTGAAAACTATTGATCTTCTACACCTTTTGCAATCACTCTAGATCCCAGTAAACTTGTTCTATCATCCTTTATCACCTTATTGATTTATTTTTTTGAAAACCTCTTTTAAAACTCATAAAATAAAATAAAAATATTATTTTGGGTTTAAAGGTTTTGTTGGATTTAAGTTTGAGGTATTGTTCGAAATTAATATGGAGATAAACGTTCTCCCAAAAAGATGAACAACATATTTCAGAACTAACCTCATCGGACCATCAAAGGAGGTTGAAGCACTCGAAGGTTAAAGCTTTGGGTGAATTTTCAACGATTTTAAGTGAATTTCGTAAAAAATCAAATCAAGAATAAGAAAGAATAAAAAAATATGAATTTTTTAGTACCAATCTTACTTCAAACGAAGACAGTTGATCAACAACGACAGTCAATCAACAACGGCAATTAGAGCAATTAAGATTTTCTATAAAAAATATTAATGTCATTACACGTTGACGATTTAAAAATTTAATTTAAAAAATACAACAATAAAATTGAAACTTTTTACACTTAATAAATAAATATAGATATAGTTAGAGATAATATAAATTTATAAATATATACTAATTTCATACTGAGAGTCATAGATTCCATCATTTATCAACTTTGCTCATAGTCCAATTATCAATTACTGCCTCTACACTGCTAGTGCTGCTTCCCAGAGTTATTCCTACATCAACCACCGTTTTGGTTCAGTTGAAAAGACTTATCATCAGTTGATGTAAAAGCTGGGTTTGGCTAGAATTTAGGCCTTCCTACAATCTCGAACCCTAATTTGGTCCCATATTAACATTGTGAATTTAGTTCTAAATAAATTTATTATTTAATTGTGGGATATACAATTATATGAAAAAATATTTTTTTATTAAATTATCATTGTTATGAATATTTTCTAAATAAATTTAGTTTTTTTAACTTTAATTAAGCGATATTTATATAAAGGGACCTTAAGAATCGGCAAATTTAGGGGATAATCCAACCTCAAACAAAATTTTAAAATATAAGATGAACTAGAAGATGTTTTACAATCTACAGCATTTTTTACAGTTGACGGTGGCAGAACGCCATGTGTATATGGCGTTACTCTTTAAATACTATTTTGCTTGATGAAAAATCATGTAAATGTGCTCTAAATTCTTCAACAGCAAAAATTAATTATCATTTAAATATATCTTCAATCACACAAAAAAATTTACAAACCCTTCTAATTTAAAAAAATAGATTAATTAAAAAAATAAATTACTTACTTACTTCTGAGAAACCAAGAAGATCCACAAACAAATATACTTCAATCACACAAAAAATCTACAAACCCCTCTAATTTAAAAAAAATAAATTAATTAAAAAAACAAATTACTTACTTCTGAGAAACCAAGAAGATCCACAAACAAATATACTTCAACAATTTTCACCTCTTCGAATATATTTTTAACAAAAATATCATTCAAATTTTCAACTCAAACTCTCAATTTTTTTCTTCGAATCCTCACTTCACTTCTTCTCTATATCCTATATATATGTAACATTTACAAATAAAAAAAATATTAACTCACCTGACCAGCTGCATGCATGCAACTACAAGACAACGCCACCTTTAGATGGCATCCTGCCACCGATGATTAAAGCTGCTCCTGGCAGCTTGCAACGCTAACGGGGGATGAGCCAATGTTAACTTTCTCCAGCAAATTAGTATTTAAAAGATAACGCCATATGCACATAGCATTTTGCCATCATCCACGGTAGAAAATGGCGTAGATTGCAAAATATAGTTAAAGGTACCCTATATTCTAAAAATTAATTTAAGATTAGATTATTCCCAAATTTCTCCTTAAGACTCTGTGTTCTTATTTTTACTAAAAAATCTAAATCTTAAATTTAAGATTATAATATTATAATTAATCTATTAATTTTCTTCAAGTTAAAACCTTATTCCATAATAATTAATCTATAATAATGTTTACTAAAAAAGCTTGTTGAACTGATCATATTTTTCAGTAGTGCATGAAAAGTACAAGCTCGGTCTAAACCCTCAGAGATTAAACTCGAAGAACTTGAGCTCGAAAGGTCCAAATACGAAACAACTTGAATCCGACATGATCTAAACTCAAGGACCCAAATCCAAAATAAAAGCATTTATCCATACCATCTCAGTAAGTTTATCCATGGAAGCTTGACAGCCTCCATTGAAAAACCTCCCGGTTACACTTTTGCATTTACAGTAGATGGGCATTTTCCCAATGTATTCCACAAGATATAGTCTCCAGAAGTGACCTGTTACGAACCACAAGTGTAATGAAACAACAACACCAATCTTCAAATATACACTTCCTTGTGCAATTCTATCAGGAAATTGAGCGAGGATCCACGACATAAATTAGCGACCATCATTTCGAAAGGTAAGTAAAAGCTAAATCTCTCGAAACTTGAAGAGGTTTCGAGAAAATCTTACCTGAGATGATAATTCCACGGGCGCTTTTATAGTGGGATAGATGCTTACCTATTCGATGCAATACAAAGAAAAAGAAAGTAAGTTTAGTATAACATAAACAATCTCCAGTGACGTTCGCTTAGTTGTTCGATTATGTATGATAAGGCAAGTTGGAGGAATGTAAGACTTACTGATTTGGGATCGATGGAAATTCCGGATACCAATGCCCCAACGATCCTGAACGATACCTGTAACCATGAACGAGAATAAGGGACATAGACTATCTATAGAAACTTCAGGTAATTCCAAAAAGTTTAAAATGGTAAAAAAAAAGACGAGACAAAAGATCATACTTTGGCATAGTTGTATGCAAGCCAGCTGAATGGCTTATCCACATTTTGGAAATGGCATAGTGACATTACAAAATTCCATTGTCAAAGGAGACTTGTAACCTTCCATCAGGCGCAATTTGAACAAAAATGCACCTTCATCCTCTGATACCATAGACAATTGATAGAATCCCTTTACAGGGGGTCTCAGGCTGCATGTTGCTTGATAACGCATCAAAACAAAATTACCCGAAGGTGGTGAGAACATTAGAGCATGCTTATCCACATTTTGTTCTGGAACCTGAGAACAAGGATGGAACGATAAAACCTCAATCTTAGATGTGCTCACTCCTTTCAAGGGAAATGACACGTCAGGTAGTCCTTCCAATTCTGCCCTGAGGCCGATAAACTATCTGGAATCTCATCTCGATCATAAATGGCAGCATGAAGAGTTTCATGAATGGTGAATAGTAGTCTCTGCTTTCCTTTGTACAGATAGGGCTTCCATGCTGGTTGCTTGGGGTCTTGTGGAGGGATATCCAATGAAGAAAAGCCATTAGCCTTGATTGAGAATATGTTGGAATAGCTGAGATCCAAGGGCGTTCCTGTATTAATATTAAATGTTGTTAAGCAAAGAATCAACAAGAAAAATTATACAAGGACATCTGTCATGAGAAAAATACCATAACGAAAAAGTACCAACCAAAGGGCATTGCGCTACCTAAGTAACATTGATGGATCAATCGTAGCATGGTATCCACTTTTTCCATGTATGTCCTTAGAAACTATCCATAACTAGGGGTTTTCATAACTAACTCAATGGATACGTAAAGGCCCAATAAGCTCATAATATAAGTTAATAAAGTGGAAGGGATGATGGAAATAGTCGTAATATTGGACTTATTGGGCCTCTTACAGTTATGAACACCCCCTACCTATAACATTGATGCAGTGTTGTCCAACAACATTTCTCCTTGCTCATCAACTGCTAGCAAAGATTTGGTTGATGATGAAATAATCATGTTTGAAAGTGCTCTCCCTCTGCTAACTTGGTCTTTGTATTAGCCATAGCCAGTAAAGAAACTAAAACATCTTTCCCTTTGGCATTCAGCTTTAGGGAATCTGAGGCCAGCTGGCTCTGGTGTAATCATCAAAAACTCTTGGGGACTGGCTTGGATCGTATTATGAAAACATCTTTTAAAATTTTAATTTTAAGCTACTCTTACTAAACAAAAAAGGCTTAAGTGTCAAATAAGTGACCAAACTATATTTTCTTTAGATAGATGCTCAAAGTTTTTTTCGGACCAAGTAGGTGTCTAACGTTTTCAAAGTTACCTGTTTAGGTGTCTTGCCGTTAACTTACTTTAAAAAATTTATATATTTACCAAAATTCACAAAATAACCCTAAAATTCTTAGATCTCTAAATCCGACCATTATCATCACTGTTTATCATGCTGTTAGTGACGGAATAAAACTTTCTTCTCTTGCTGCAAGAATCAAATGTTGTTTGTCGGCCGATCGGCCGCCATTTACAGTCGATCGTTTTTTTTTCCTTTCACGAGTTTAATTTTATTTCGACGATAGGCACGCCGTTCATAGACTATCGGCGACGAAAGAATGAGAAAAATGATCGTGGGGTTCGGTGATAAAAGTGATGGGCACGCCTTTGGCGATTGACGGCGGCAACAACTGGAATCGAGATTTGGGACTTATGAATTTAAGGATTTGGGGACTATTTTAAAGATTTTTTAGAATTTTAGGATATTTTTAAAAATAAAACATGCCACATGTCATGTTTTTATTGACTAACAAATTTTTTTTAAAGGTTGTTAACGACAAGGTACCTAAATGAAAATTTTAAAAACGTTAAGCATCTATTTGACTCGAAAAATACTTTAAGCGCCTATATGAAAAAATAATATAATTTGAGCACTTATTTGACAATTAAGCCAACAGGAAATTGTAAAGACAGGAAATACATTACATTTTAAGCTTGATGGAGAATTTTTTACACAAATACCCTCGGCCCACTCAACCGGAATCGCTTTTTCCTTGTATTATACTAAAAATACTTTAAAATTATGAAAACATTCGAACAATCAAAGAATGTGCATATTGCTCCATCTTGTATGGATTCGGATCTCAATATAAGAATGTAATACATTACTAATTAATAAAAAAACATCCGAACAATTAAAATGATTGTTAATTTTTTTATAAAAAATGCTTGTAAATTATCATGTATAATATTACAACATTTTTTAAAAATTAAATTAAATTTAAAAACAATTGTTACTATTTTTAAAAACCTAATAATCAAATTTAACCATAAATTAAAATGATCCATTAGAAACCCCATTGCGTGTTTATTAATACTAATTGTTTGACAAAAATGAAATATTACTCTATAATTTTTTAAATGAAGTTGAAGATTCAAATTATAATATTACAAATACAATAAATTCAATTAAAAAGATGTCCTTATCATCACAAATTAGATCATTATATCAAAATTTAAACTATTATAATGTTTTTAAACGAATGAAAACAAAATGTCAATTAATTTAAAAATAATTTCAACATTCTTTTAAAATAGTATTAATTTTGATTTTTTTATATAAGATTTATAAAAAAAAATATTTATTGTTTAATAAATTTGGAAATTGTTACAATAGAGTCCTCCAAATTGTTACAATAGAGACCATGTCAACTTCGACTCTTATTTAAAGTTCGACAAAATGTAAAGGGAGACCAAAAACAGAAGAAAAAAAAACTTCACAAGAAGACACATTTATGGGGAAAATCATACAACAAAAAGCCTGATACATGGAAAGTAAAAACCCTTAAATAAGCAGACAAGGCTTTGGTTAGATGCACAACTTTGATGTCCTAATTAGAGGTCTACATAGAGATAGGAAAGGACCGAACCGGCTCTTCTTTTTGTTCTAGTGCTTACCTTCCATTTCTCGACCAGGACCTTCTTTATATTGGGGCAACTAGAAACCACGGTGGCAACTCCGACAGCGGTTATGCTTGGGCAGTACACCATGTGGCATGACTTGAGCATTTGGCAATTCTTGACGAGATGGGAAAGACCGATGTCGGTTATTTGGTGGCAATGGGACAGTACTATATCCTTGAGCAAGGGACAACCTTCGCCTAACTCAGCCAGTGCCATATCGCCCAAATTCTGCCATTAAAAGGAATTGATAAGCAGGTAACGAATCTGAATAGCACGCAAAAGAAAATAACAATCAATTTGAAGTTCACCTGCGTTTCGGAGAAGTACCAAGAAGCAGAAAAATTATGAGTAAAGAATCAAGCCAAATAGAAGCTTATGTACAGAAAGAAGCAAAGATATGGAGAGGGCGAGGGAGGGCACACCTGGAGAACACTCACATCGAGGTAAGCGAGTTGAGGACATCCTCTTGCAATGGCTACAATTCCAGCATCACCTATTTGATTGCAGCCACTAACATTTAGATTTTGTAACGGGCATCCCTGACTGACAGCGACAAGAGCCTCATCCCGCACCCTAGTAGGAAAATGGGCAAAAGAAAAGATTAGATGCATGCCGATACACATACAACTCAAAAGACAGCTGACAACATGAAACAGCATGGACAAATAACATTATCACACAGAGCTGGAAGGAAAGTACAATGAGATGCACCTATCACAAAAGCGGAGACTAAGATCCGTAAGAGAGTGGCAATTCTCACCAACAGCTATGATTCCCTTGCTTCCAATCTATTGGCATGAAAGGCATACAAGTTAAGGATTTATATCACAGGACGGAATTGCGGAGACTAAAAATAAATGATTACAGGAACCTAAAAGAAACAAGTCTACAGAAGGCAAAGACTCAAAAGACGAGGCATTTAGACATCTGTAAACAATAAACCACCCATTGCCATTTGACAGAGAACTGAAAAGCTTCCTGCGTGAGACAGCAGTGAGATGGGGAGGCAGGGGGGGGGGGGGGAGGTAGAGCACTCTGTAAAATCTAGATGACATATTTTCTCTATTCCATCCATCTGGAGAAGTCATTTTCCTGATGAAGTCAGTACACATGATTCGAGCATATTGCAGGTAGAGGAATATTTCCATATATGTAGACAGACAAACAGACAGATAGTGAGAGAGAGAGAGAGAGAAACCTCATAACATCTCCTAATATGAAGTTTCTTTAGATTTCGGCAACCTTTTGCTATACTGCAAATGGCTTCATCGCCAAGGCTAGAGCAATCTACCAAGTGAAGAGCTTGCAAGTATTTACAGCCCCTTCCAACTTCAGTAAGAGCAAAATTACCAATCCTTTGGCAGTATAATAAAGACAACTCAGTCAGGCGCCTGCACGAAGTCAAGAACTTCAGAATTGATATAAATCAAATTTTCAGAAGAAAAAAAGTACAGTAGGCCACCCAATCAGAGGGATTGGATATGAGACCTAGCAACAGCTAAAGCCGGGGCTCTTGTACCCTTAAAAGGACACTAGCAACGGAAAGCAATAGAAGATAAACATACGGGCAAGATTTCCCCACAGTCTCCAGTCCAATGGTTCCAATATTGTGGCAGCCATTAACTTCAAGATGTGTAAGTTCAGTGCAGCCAGTGGCAATTGCCTCTAGACCCCTGTCACCCAGGAAATTGCAATCACTCAAAGTAAGGTTTTTTAGCTTCTTGCACCCTTTGCCAATAGAACAAAGACCCCTGAGACATGAACGGAACTATACTTCAATAGTCATGCCCAAAGGCCATTGAATTGGACTAAAAAACTTTGAGAAAGATCCACTTTCATTCCTAAATTGAATTAGAGGGGGAAAACTAATCGGCCAAATAGCCTTCAAAATTGCAATTCAATTAGGGTGGTATTTCGATCATCATGTATGAGAAATTAGGGAAAAGTGACAAACTCGTCTGTAAATTGCTGGAAACTGTACAAGGCCAACATTTCCAATGACAAACAAGAAACTCCCACAGCCATCAAAGCCCTGTCCGTAACGTTAATACATTGCAACTTCAGGACTTTCAAAAGAGGACATCCTTGGGCAATAGCAAGGATCCCCTTATTACTGATAAACTCAGAATCCAATGACAAGGTCTCAAGAGATCTGCAATGAAACCCCACAGCTTCTAGTGATTTGTCAGTTATTCTGGCACAAGCAGCCACACCGAGAGATTTCAATGATTTCCCACATTGGGTTGCCAACTCAACCAACCCTGCATCAGTCAAGCTTTCACAGAAACGCAAATTTAGGTTCTCAAGTTGCTTGCAACACTGGCCAACAACAGCTAGACCTTGATCCCCAACATAGCAACCCTACAAAAAACATCATAAGCAACTTAAGTTTGCCTGGTGAATTGAATTACCCACAGAACATGACAAGTAAAGTATATGATGAATTACACATATCTTCAAACATGAGCATGAAAAAATGACCTAATTACACATTCATGCTGAGTGCATAACCATCCCACTTAAGTCTAGGTAACATAGAAATTCATAGATACGATGATGCACTTTAAGTATTAATGACTATGCACCAGGAACAAACACTTAAGTGCACTATCTTTACATCACTTGGTAGTAGAACTAATTTGTTGAAAAAATAAGCCATAATCAATCAAATTAAGATACATAATAGAGTAAAATATCACCAAAGCCTCCCCTAGCATGTGATGAATTACCTGCAAATCCAAGGATTTTAAGAATTTGCATTTCTGTCCAAGGGACATTATACCAAAACTTGTAACGTAAGAACACCAGATTAAGCTCAACTTTTCTAGCTTAGAAAACCCATCAGCAACCACGGACAAACCGGCATCTGTCAAACAGAATGATTCACAATCCTCTTCTTTGTCCGGACTTTTTTCGGCTGCATAGTGTACCTTGAAAGATGTAAGCACATTCTCAGATCTGCCACGCCTTTTGCCCTGCACCCAGAACAATTTAAACTACCTCATTAACATACCTAACATTTAGATTTAGTCGCTTCTTTCCCCCAGGTGTAAGAACAATTTACACTGTAAATTAATTTAATTATATTTTAATCAATTTTACTTTCGCAAAGAGCAATTAGACAGTAATTAAGATAGATCAATCTCAGAGTGCATAAAATACTAAATTAATTCTAAAAAAAAAGCGAAATTCGACGTACCACATTAACAGGCAAAGAAATCGATAATCTCTCGTCGATATGAACGACCTTAACATTGACGAATCGTTGAGCGAGGAACTTGATGAAAAGGTCAGTGCACCCGGAGGCGCCGATTCGGAGGGTGGAGCGGCTAAGCCGTTCGAGGCCGAGCCACCGTTTGCAGACGAGAGAACAGGCGTCATGGCCGGCTTTGGAATCGAGCCGCCGTAAGATCTCCAAGATCAGCTCGTCGGGAAGACAGGTGTTCATCCAATCATGGCCACGCATCGGAGGAAAATCGGAATGGAATTATTTGTTTTTAATTTTTTGGAAATTATTTTGTTTTTTTGGAGCGGAGGAAACGAAGGCGAAATCGGTGGAGTCGGCGGCGGGTAAGAAACCGCCTTTTATTTCCGAAAATGCCCCGGCTATTCTTTTCTTGGGTTTATGTATAATTTTTAAATATTTTATCATTTTAATTAGTTTCTAATAATGTTTAACATGTTTTATTTTTAAATTAGTGGCAAAGAAGGGTTTAATTGTGATTTTAGTCTTTCTAGTTTGTAACAATTTAGGAATAAGTTCATCTATTTTATTTGTTAGAATTTAGTCATCAAACGTTAAAACTACTAATAAATTCTAACAAATTCTAATAAATTAAATGGATTATTATACCATACACAAGCGATAGAAACTTTTTATTTCCACAAGCGTCTTAATTTTAGGGTTTAATATTTTAATTTAGGGTTTAGGATTCATGGGTTCTAGTGTAGATGTTTAGAATTTAGGGTTTAGAGTAATATAGTTAGGGATTTAGGTTTTAGCCTTTAAACCCTAAATTTTAACCCTAAACTTGAAATTCTATCAACAGACCCTAAATTCATGACTACTACACTTAAACCCCTAAACCCTAAATAGAATCTCTAAACCTAAAACCAAGGCGTTTATGTAAATAAAGTTTTTACAAGCGCTTTTGCATGGAATAATTACCTAAACTATATTAGTTTAATTTATTCCTCAATTCTTAATGATAAAATGTTTTAAAATTAAATTTTATATTTCATGATATACTTTTTAAAAAGTTCACATTAATTTAATAAATTTTCATTAATATATATTGTACAAAAATCATGTACAATTATAAATTTAAAAACCATATCAAAACACATAAAGTTAAAATATAATCTTCATAAACATATAATTTCAAAGCAACATTTAATTCTAATTCTAATTAAATTGATGTCGTGAAATGAAAATATGTTATCAGAATCCAATTAGATTTATTGATTGAATCAAATTTCAATAATATGGTTGATGACATATATTTAGGATAAAATTAACTATTATGGTTGATGACATATATTTAGGATAACAAAATTGAGAACCGTAACAAAAAAATCGGTTAAATAAATTGAATTGAAAATCAAGCAAATGGATTTATTATTTGGTAAAGTAATTAAATATGCTCATATTATCTCATACTGTATGTGTTCGAAACTTGATATTTATTTTGAAAATATAATATATCTCTTCTTAATAAAAAGAAAATCAAGCAAATAACAAATTAGATCATTAATTTAGTTGATATAACATTGATGTCGGATAAACTTAAAGGATTTATATCCAATATACTGGCGGTGAAATTTTTTAATTTTCACAAGTGCTTTAGTTTTATGGTTTAGGGTTTTAGGTGTAGTGTTTTAGAATTTAGGTGTAATGGTTATAATTTGTGGGTTAAGGTTAGTGTTAGGATTTAGGGTTTAGGTATTGGTTTTTATGGTAATATGTTGAGGATTTAAGTTTTAACCTATAAACCCTAAATTATAACCCTAAACACTAAATTCTATTCACACCCCATAAATTCTAAACTACAAAATATAAACCCTTAAACCTTACACCTTAAACTAAGTCTCTAAACCCTAAAACTAACACCTTAAACTAAGTATCTAAATCCTAAAACTAAGGCGTTTGTGGAAAGTAAATTTTTTTACCGCTAGTGTATCCAATAATTATCCAAACTTAAATAGTAAGATTGAAAGTAATTTGAACCGCCTCTTAAAATATCAAATTTAGGATCGTAAATGAATCAAATTTAAACTTAAATGATCATTAAACGAATATGTTTATAAACAATAAAACAAAAATGTTCGCAAATACTAAACAAATATGTTTTATGAACATATAATTAAACATCTTCTCGAGCAATTAAAAATATAATTACGAATAATAAACAACCAAATAGTAAAAAAAATCATTATTTTTTAATCTAATAATTTAACATAAATATTAATAATTATATTATAAATAAATAAGCTAAACAAAAATATTTTTAGGGTAAATTACAAAAATCACCACTAAATTTTGTTATCTAATTTATTTTAGTCATTGAACTTTTAAAATGATCAGTTTACTCACTGAATTTTATACATTGACCTGTTTTAACACTCGATATTATTTTATTAATATTTGTATGATTTGACATATTTTATTATTATTAAATATAAAAAATAATTTAAAATAAAAATAAAATTATATTTTATTACTATTTAATACAAAAATAATTTAAAATAAAAAAATCAAAAACAAAATCCCAAATCAAATCTAATCTAATCTTCAATCCACAAACTCAAAACTCTTCCTTTCCCTACCACCAGTCACCCCAAAACTCTTTTTTTTTATCACGAATTGAAATCATCAAAAAGTGTCCCAGATTTGTCAAAATTTAAGATGAAACTGAAAGAAACAGTTTGTTGATCTACCGTCGTCGACCGTCAAATTATTGTCGAAATAAAGTGTGTTGTTTTACGTTGTTCGAGCTTCATCTTCACTGTTCAGATTCTCTATTCGGTTGCCGGAGTTCCAAAAACTCAAAATTAAAAGAGTACTCATTTTTCTCTTCTTTTTTTCCTTCCAATCCGCTTCTTATTGTTGTTGAATGTTGCTTGCTGATTTGCTAGGGCTTTTGGTTTGTTGTTGAGTGAATAGGTGTTGAAGGGACTATTGATAATGGTGAGAATAGCAATGAGAGTGTCAGGATGGCAGTGGAGAAGTGCTTTGACTTTGATTTTGGATGTAGTTTAGATGGTGAGGATAAGGTTTCGATGGTGAAAGATTTGGGTGGTTGAAGATTTAGCTTCTGTTGATGATGAAGCATAAGTGAGTGAGTGAGTTGACCGAGAGGGTGGTAGGTGTTGGAGGTAGTGCCCAAGGGAAGTTGTTGGTGGAATGGTAGTACGGGTGATGGATGATATTCATGGGAAATGGTAATTTTTATTTTTATTTTAAATTATTTTTATATTTAATAATAATAAAATATATTAAGTTATTTAAAAATATTAATAAAATAATATTGAGTGACTAAAATAAATTAATGTATAAAGTTTAGTAAGTAAATTTGATTATTTTAAAATTTTAGTGATTAAAATAAATTAAAAAACAAAATTCAATAATAATTTTATAATTTATCCATATTTTAAAATATTTTTATAAAAAATATTAATATTAAATAAACGAACTTATAAACAAATTTATTTGTTAATTTAAATAGATCACGGACATTTTTATTTAGACTTCATTTAATTAAATAAATACTATTTTTATTTATATTAATTTACTTAATTTAACAAATAAACAAACAATATTCCAACAATTTAAGCTCCGTTTTATTTCCAACCCGCAAATCCCAATCTCTTTCCACCGGCATGATCACGTGACAAATTTCCCAATCCTCCCATTTATTCCTATGCCTTCAAAACCCTAATTTCACATTAGTAAACACGAATATAATTGTTAAATTTTAAGAAGAAAATATTTTTTCCTCTTCTAATTGAATTTTGCAAATCTCCAATGGATTTCCTCAAATCCGTATTTGCCGACGACAATGGTATTCAATCGCAACCCTCGCATCCACCCACCGACCCGAATCCGAATCCGGGATCGAATGCCGCGTGGAGTTTCGGCGGCCTAATGAAAACCCTTGCCGACAAGTCGGAATCCGTGATGGAATCTTACCGGCAGGAATTTGAGGAATTCGGATCCGGGTTAAAGAAGGAAACCGAGATCATCCGGAGCGTGGCTTCACGTGCCGTCAATGATTCCCTCGAGATCGGCGCCACAGTTGCCCAGGAGAAGCTCGAGTCAGTTGGACAAGCCATTGATGACATCGGTGTCTCCGTTTGGAAATCGACGGCTCAGATCATCTCCCACGGTAAAGACACGTTCTTATCACTGTCCGATGATGATAATTCTGATTCCGGAAGTTCTAGTAATAGAAGATCAAGTATTGTTAGTAGTAACATCATTAATGGAAAACGTTACAGTCGTTTTGAGATGCAAATTCGAGCGCTTCAATCAGATAGAAGTACTTACTGTGTGGAACCAGAGGATTTGGAGGACTTTGAGAATTGGAAATTAGGGTTTAATTTGGAAGAGAAAAAAGGGGAAATTGAGGATTTGTTAAGTGAAAATTCATTTATTCGAATTATTTTCAAGGAGGTGGATTCTGATGAAGGTGGATCAAAGAGATACTGGTGTAATTACTTTTATAAGTTGAATAGGCTAATGAAAGCAGAGGAAGCGAGAGCTAAGCTTGTTAACCGTGTGATTTCGGGAGAGGAAGATGAAAATTTGAGCTGGGATATCGAGGAGGATGAGGAGAATAGTGGAAATGTTAATACGGAGGAGGGTGATTTGAGTAAAGATGTTGACAAGTGTTCAAAAATCAATGAGGAGAAAGCAGGTTCGTGCAATGATAGTGATGTATCTGTGATTTCGAGTCTGTCCATGCACGAGGAGGAAGGGTGGGATGCAATTGAGGACATCCGGAGCATCGATGACAGTAAAGGGGAAGATGTCGGCAACAGTAACAGGGTTGATATTCGTAAACGGTTGACTGTTGCGGAGGAAGAAGAGGATTTAAGTTGGGATATTGATGATGAGGAGGATCAACCGGTTAAAGCTTGATATAGTATCGGTCAGGTTCGTATAAGGTGATTTGATTTTTAATTCAAATATAGTTTACATATATGATAAAATATTACTTGATTTGATTTTATTAGGTAAATAGTTCTCAGTGATTGATTCAATAATTCAATTAAACATGTCATTCTTCTATCTTTAAATGTTCATAGTTTTAATCAGTTCCATGGAAAACATTTGGGGTTGTTCTGTTTTTTGAAAATTCATCCTACATCTTGTATGTTTGATCCGAATGTTAACCGCTATGTTCAATAAGCAACGGTGAATGTGATTCTTCAATGTTTTTTGTCATGATCTGTGTTTTTGTCAAGTCTTTGAACAGACTTTGTCTGTCTTTTTTTTGATTTCCTTTTTCTTGGTTCCGTTATTGCATTAAGATTGTTTTGCCTCATGCATGATACTTCGTTTACTCGAATATGGTTACACAATCTTCATGTCAATCTGCAGATTTGCAGTTTTCTTTTGCCTTTGATTTGCATGTTGGTTGTTCATCTCTATTCCCTTTTATATTCCATTGTTCTTTGCTTTCTCCTGTCACTTGAATTTCTGCTTCCTATTGGTTAGTTTTGGTCGTTCTTCATTGCCGTTCTTCCATTACTCTGGTATTTTGACGCCATGTTGCTTTGATTTCTAAAACTCGATGCATACTCGGACAAGGCTGCAATGGGTCATTTTTTTCAGAGCTTTGAATAGCTGGAAAGGCATCTTTTTTCGCTGGTTCTCTATTCCCCTCTGCCCCCGGCTACATCTTTGGTTGTTCTTTGCTTTCTTCTGTCATTGGAATATTCTGCTTTTTGCAATCAATTCTCTTACAAACCTTCTTTATCCATTCTTCATACATTATCTTGACGATAAACTGCTCATTTTTTGAACACTCAATTCGACACATTTTCCAAGGGCTGCAAATGTTAATCGAAATTCAGGGCGTAATATTTTGTATTTTTTTGACTACATTAAAATTTAAGATGCAATATATCAATAACTTAGTTTAGTCTATTTTTATGTTTCAAAAATTCAAGAATGGAGGTTTTTACTATTTTTTTAGGGTTTCAAATTTAGGTAATTTAAATTTTCAATTTTCCCATCTCTACACTAAATTAATTTTTTTGAAGAAAAAATTTAATGCGAAAATCCCCAAAAATCAATTAATTGCCTATTAGTGGCCATGTAATCCGTCACTAGTCTAAAATATTTTATGATTTACTATAATATAACTACAAAACTTAACATTTTTAAAATATTCATTAATAAGTAGAACATGATTTGAACTAATTAATAAAAAGTATTAAAAGAAAAACTTATAAAAAAATTATCGAAGCTATTTGAGTATAATATTTTATGTAAGAATACAACTTGAAAAACCTTTTATTTATTGAATTTAAATGTCATGTTTACTCACATGAAAATCAAAATAATTGTTTTTTTTTGTAAATATGTTAAAAACTAAAATTTAAATTTGAAAATTTTGTGTTTTTTTATACTCTTTGAATAGTTTAAACATTATATTATATAATTCTATACTAAAATAACTTATCCGAGTTAAATTAAAATGAGTTTGAAAAAGATAATGATGTTCATCTTAAGTGGTTATAGTTTATGATTTAAATTTTAAAGATAGTGTTTGGAATTTATTTTTTTATATCAAAAAAAAATTTAAAGAAAATGTATGAACAAATATTACTTTTTAATCCCCTTGTATTATTAAAAAACAAGTTTGGAGAGTTTTATAAACACGACATAAAAAAATAATCAAAATATATTTAAAGTTAGACTAAAATAACTTTAATTTGTTTTAGGGTAAATTATTGATTTATGTGTTTTTATTTTGATCACTTAATTATTATTTTTAAGAAAATTATACCTAATATTATTTCAATTTATCTTCAAACTTTTAATCATATTCCATAACAATTGTTAAAAATTAATTAATTATCATCTAACGTAACATTAAATATAATAATTTTATAATGAAAAAATAACTTAATGAAAAAAATAGTTTGAAAAATTTAGAAAAAAATCAGAAATAAGAAATAAATTTAAAAATAAAAACAGAAACTTTAAAAATTTTTTAATTAAAAATAAAAAATAGCGATTATAGTCTATAGAGAAAAAAAGTACAGAATATTTTAAAAATAAAATATACACATTAAAGAAATAATAGTAAACAAAAAATGATGGGCTATAGTAACTTTACGATGGCGGAAGGGAGAAGAGCCCAAAGCTGAAGAAAGAGGTCAATGGAAGATTAAGAACCAAAAACTCCATCACCAACCTTCTTTCTTTCCTCCTTTCAAAACCCCCACACTTGTTTTTTTTATAGATAATTTTTAGGTTCCTTTTTCCCCAGAATTTCCCGCTCAAAAGGGGGAGATAAATCAGACCCAGATTTTACAGATTCAGTGTTTCGGGTTTTGAACTCTAGACTCAGATATGGAAATCGAATCAGGATCAAGCCACTTCACAGATTTCAGAAGGTACAATGTTTTTTTTTTTTTTTACTTTTTAGAGGAAATTGGGTGTTGGATGCGAGGAACCCTTGAATTTAATTTGTCTTTAATCTTCAAGTAATAATTTTGTTATTATTATTATTTTAATTTTGATGCCTTTTTAGCTATGTTTTTGTGATTGAATTTCAGGGTTTCTCTTCATTTCTTCATCAAATTATTGTATCATGTTAAATTTTCACTTCGTAGTTCTTTACTCAATGCAAGTAGAAACAAAGGCATTTTTTCATTCTTTTAGCTTTAATAATTATTCATTTTTCTAAGATATTGATTATTTAGAAAAAAATTGTACCCTAAGAAAAATAAGCAGTTAAAGCTGCACATTTGAAGTTCTTGAACTTGGACGATCTTTATCTTAGCTGTATTGTGAGAATCTTCTTCTAAACATTTGTTTTTAATGAAGACAGCTCGGATACTAATCCTAACAATGGCGGATGTATGAATCCGATGGTTGTAAATGCCTTCCCGGTCAGTATAGTACATGTAATTAGTAGTGGTGCTAATGTAGAAGGTGAAGGAGGGTTGAGAGTGGAACCGTCCGTGGGCTTGGAGTTTGATTCGGCGGATGAGGCACGTGAGTTCTATGGTTTGTATGCAATGCGTGTCGGGTTTAAAATCCGAACTGGTCAGTTGTATCGGTCGAGGAGAGATGGGTCGGTTTCGTCGAGAAGATTCATTTGCTCGAAGGAAGGGTTTCAGCTGAATTCGAGGACGGGTTGTCCTGCTTTCATTAGGGTGCAAAGGCGTGATTCCGGAAGTGGGTTATTGGCCAAATCCAGAAGGATCATAATCATGAACTTGGGCTCGAAGGGGAAAGCAATTCGCCTGTTTTGCAGCAGGGACCTCCTGTTGTTACAAAATCGTTGGTTGAAGTGTTGCGTAGGCCAAAAGTCAAATTGCTGGGACAAATGGATAAGGAGTATTTAGTCCACCGGGTATCATAAATTTCAAAAAGCAAAAACAAGGTGGAGATGGAAGGCAATCTACAGCTGAACCATATACAGGTCTAGAGTTTAATGCAGCTAATGAAGCATATGAATATTATCAAGTATATGCTGAAAGTGTTGGGTTTCGAGTTCGGATCGGTCAGTTGTTTCGCTCAAAGAATGACGGGTCAATTACTTCCCGAAGATTTGTGTGCTCAAAGGAAGGTTTCCAGCACCCCTCAAGAGTAGGTTGTGGGGCATTTATGAGGATTAAGAGGAAAGACTTGGGAAGTTGGATGGTAGATCGTCTTAATAAAGAACATAATCATGATCTCGAAGTCCAAATGGAGTGCCAGAAGAAATTTTCCACAGCTTCGAAGAAATTCATAGAGGAAGAAACCAATGGCATGGTCTCTTTGGATCTTGGTGAAATGAATAGCAGCAAGATTACCAAAAGAAGCCTAGAAAACAAAATTGGAACCGATTGGTACCCTGAACTTTTAGAGTATTTTCAAACCAAACAAGCTGAAGATACCGGATTCTTTTATTCAGTGGAGGTTGACAATGGTAGTTGCCGGAGTGTCTTTTGGGCAGATGGCAGGTCTAGATATTCATGCAGTCAATTTGGTGATGTCATTATTTTGGATATTCATGGAAAAGTAACTATTGCCATTTGCTACATTTGCCACCACAAGCAGCCAGTACTTCTTGGATCTGCTTTGATCGCTAATGAATTGAAGGAGTGCATTACTTGGTTGTTTCAAACATGGTTTAAGGCAATGTCTTGGTGCCGTCCTAAGTCGATTATTGCTGATCAAGACATGGCCATCCAGCAAGCAATCGCCAAAGTCTTTCCTGGTACTCATCATCGTTTTTCATCCTGGCAGATTAGAGCCAAGGAGCGGGAGAATCTGCGGTCAATGCCTATTGAATTTAGGTATGAGTACGAAAAGTGCATTTACGAAAGTCAGACAACTGTCGAGTTCAACACAACGTGGAATTCACTTATCAATAAATACAACTTGAAGGGAAATGTTTGGTTACAACACATGTACGATAAACGTGAAAGTTGGGTTCCATTGTATTTACGGGGCAAGTTTTTCGCCGGCATCCCTATAGGTGAAACTGTCGAATCATTCTTCGGCACACAGGTAAATGGCCAAACGCCACTAAGGGAGTTCATTCCCCAATACGAACAAGGACTCCAGCAACGACGTGAGGAGGAAAGGAAAGAAGATTTCAACTCTTTCAATCTGCAGTCCTTTTCACAAACAAGAGTAGCAATAGAAGAACAGTGTAAAAGGCTCTATACTTTCACCATCTTCAAAATATTTCAAGATGAGCTTCTACAATCCTACAGTTATATTGGGATAAAGACTTATGAAGAAGGGACGATTTGCCGGTACTTGGTAAGACGGTCCGGGAGCGAGAACGACAAACATGCCGTTACCTTTAGTGCAGTGAACCTGAGTGTTAATTGTAGCTGCCAGATGTTCGAATTTGAAGGTGTACTATGCAGACATGTGTTGAAGGTGTTCAAGTTGGTAAACATAAGAGAACTTCCTTCTCAATATATCTTACCTCGGTGGTTGAGAAACGCCGAGTACCGCATCCTATGTGGTGCCGATTCCGGGGTAAGCTCCCAAGAACTAAAGGCCTTTATGGTCTGGAGTTTGAGAGAAACAGCTTGTAAATATGTAGAATGTGGGACAACATCTGTAGAAAAATATAAACTTGCATACGAGGTCATGCGTGAAGGTAGGAAAAGGCTTTATTGATTCCTGTATGTTTGAATAGCTTGTTTTTAGTTAGTGTTTTTGTGTAATTGATTCAGAACTGTCAACTTCTGCTCCCTTAATAACAATGGCTTTTGTGTAATCTAGTATGTCGGAACTCCGAGAACGAGTTGCCGAAGTATTTATGTTCGACATACGTCTGAAAATGGGTGCAGGAATACGATCTTCCGATGATTTTTTGATGAATTTGAGGCTTGCATTTGATGATCAAAATTTGAATTTGTTTGAGTGTAACAATTATAATATTTATAAATAGATTTCTTGCTTTAGAAAGATTTTTATTTTTATTTTTAAAAAGTTGAGAATATAAATATGAGTAAAGTACATTAATAAGCAGCTTAAGCCAGCGTCCACCTCTCTTATATCAGCTAATAGAATACGAAAGGAATAATCATTTCACTGGGGCCCCCTTGAGAAATAAAAACTATTAAAAATATTAATCTTTTTAAAGTTACAAAATGATCATTGAATTTATCAAATTGTTAAAAACAATTATTAAATTTATCAAACGCTTAACAATCTTCTTATTCCTATTTTGATCATTTAACTTTCAAACTTTTTAATTTAATAATTGAACTTTAACATTGAACGTTTTTTTATCATTTTCGAATATTTTATTATTATTTTAGTATGACATTGTATTTTTTTTACTATTATTTAATATAAAAATAATTTAAAATAAATAAATAAAATAATATTTTATTATTATTAAAATTTTAAAAATATTTAAAATAATCATCACCGCTTGTCATCACCGGCGGCCACCGATGACCTTCAAAATTGGTGGCCGTTTGACCCTAAATTGCACCAGGCGACTCGTTTTGACACGCTGAGTCCGAATTTGGTTGTTGTTTCACCGAAAATATCTTAAAACTAGCGAATCTCGACATAAACGTTTCACTTTCCTCATTTTCGATCTTCTTTTCTGGACTTTGGAACACTTTTCGACAAAATAGTGATCGAATTCAGACTCAAGGGTGAGACAAATTGACCGATGAAATATGGGACCGAACGACCACCATCTACGATCGTCGACGGTGGCGTCCGATGACGGCAAATGGTGGTCGACAGACAGTTTAGTTTTACTTTTTATTTTTTATTCTAAATTATTTTTATATTAAATAATAATAATAAATGCAATGTCATACTAAAATAATAGTAATAAAATATTTGAGAGTGATAAAAATGTTCAATGTATAAAATTCAGTTATTAAATTAAAAAATTTAAAAGTTGAGTGACTAAAATAGGAGTGAGAAGATTGTTGAGTGATGAACGATATATTTTACCCATTGTAAAATGGTCATCAAGTTAATTGAATTATTATACTATTTTATAATTTTTTTTGCTCAAAGAGGGGGCCGTAACTCTTATTGTCGTCGTAAGAAACGTGATGAAGATCGCACAGTTAAAGGTATGAATGTCAATCGTAGAAAATCAGCAAAGTGCCTGAAAACGGTACGTAGAATGATAGGCGATTTTAAAATTAAAATATTACAAAGATGCGACATTGGTTGGTGTCGGCGGCCTAGCAGGATTGCAGATCTTGCACGAGAATTGCAATTGGCTGGTATGAATGGGGTCTTGAACATGAGGATTGCGGGGACACAAGTTTTGCTGATGTTTTATAGCCCTGAATCTTGTCGCGAGGAACTCCAATTGAAACGTTTGAATGATTGGTTTTTAAAAATAGAAAAGTGGTCACCGAAAGTAAGCAGAATACGTCGTCGCGTATGGCTTTCAGTGATCGGGATGCCGATTCATGCGTGGACGAAGAAGACTTTTGTAAATGTGGGGATCTTTTATTAAATTAGATGCGGCAACAAAAAAACTGTCCTCATTTGAACGTGGGCGTGTTTTGATTGAGACTAGTTTGACTGAGGGGATTGATGAATTTGTGAACTTACAAGTTGGGGAACATTCGTTCCGCATCAGGGTTACAGAGGTGGATTTGGTTCAAGTATCGGAATTTAAATGTTCGTGTGATACAGTTACTGATAGTGAAAATGGTGAAGCTTCACATGTTTTACAAGCGCAAGAAAAAATTGTTCAGACTAGAGTAACGGAATCAAAGGTGACTTTTAGAAATGATGATGTGTGCAAATGTGCTGGGATGAATTCAAGTTCAGACATGGATAGTGAGGAACAACTCAGCATAGGGAATGAAGGTGATATTATGGATGCCGTTGGTGGTGAACGTATGAGCAAGAATGATATTTGAAAAGATGCGATGGTTGTGATCACGACCATGAGTGCAATCGACGACATCCAAGTTGCGAACATCGGAGAGAAGCCTATTTGGCGAGAAAATAGTTTATGGGAAGAGACGCGACAACAGAACTTGCTACTTGTGAAAGTATCGACTGAATCAGGGGATTGGATGATGGATGAAGATGTCGGCTTTGTGCTACGCAATGAGGAAGACTGACATGGGATAGATGTTATGTGTGGGGAATTTGCTGATGGACAGGTACAGAACAGGATGTGCCCTATTTCCTTAAATATGCAACTTGAGGTTAATAAACTGACTGAGCCTATTTCGAACACACCTGATCATGGTGTGCCGTGAAAGGTGCGAGTGATGAAACACATCGGGCTTAATGAGTTGGACCTTAAAGAATACCACAGTTTTTTAAATTTAAAAGAGTGAAGGATTACCGCAGAATGTTTAAAAAAGAAAGATCGCGGTCGATCAAGGTCGCAAAAGAGTAAGGCGTTTACAGATTTGATTTGGTGAGTTGGAACATTTTGTTATCAGATTTTTCGGTTGTTTTAAGAAGCAAGTTGTTGTTGATAGTAGCACCTTTTTGTGAGGGTGGTGTGGAGTTTAGGCGGTGCTTTTAGTTTTTATTTGGATTGTGTGCTATGTTGTGGTTCAGTAGTGCGATTCCTATCACCTTTGGGGGTCCTTGATTCTAATAAGGCAGAATTACAAGCTATTTGTCACATGTTCTTGATTGATGATATGGGTGGTATGCAGAAGCTTTTGTGCTGCCAATTGCGCGAGCTGGGACACGATTTTGCTATGAGTTGGGTGTGTTTATTTTGTGTTGGGCGTGTTTCCTTTTGCTTTTTTTGGCTAGGTCATCTTGATTTAACGTTTTGTTTATTTTATTTTGTTTTAGTGTTCGGTTATTTTGATATTATCATGATGTACTCTTTTTTTATTATAGATATAATTTTTTTTAACAAGGTATATTATAATATTTTATTTGTATAATTTTTATATTTAAGTAAAATTATATTTGCTGATAAAAAATATTTAATAACTATTTTATAATAATTTAATATATTTAATAACCATTTTATAGTTTTTGAAAGTATAAATAATACAATTATTTCTGTAGTTCAGTATCTCTCTACCTAAAAATTTGTGAATTCAATATAATAATTGAATAATTTTTAATTGTAGGCACACGTTAATCGGACATTTGCATTATTGGATTCGGCCCAAAGCTCAAAACGCGTCGTTGTAGCCAATATTTCGAAGGGTTATTTTCTTGATCAAATAATCAGCACCGACCAAACTATAAAAGAAAAATCTTATAAATAAAGCTCAGATTTCCCTTTTCTTTATTATTATTATTATTATTATTATTATTATTATTATTATTTATAATGTTTACTTCTAGATTTTCCCTAGAAACAAACAGAGTGATCTAACCAAGAAAAAAATATTGTTTCTTTTAAAAAATTCCACTAATAGTAATTAACACTGATTGACAAACAAATTAGAAACCTAATTCCCTTAGCCCTCTATTTTTAAACAAAAGGAATTTCTCAGCTTTTTTTTAATAAAATGCCTAGACATATTGAAGCTTGAAAAACTTCGGCAAATGATGAGAGATTCTTCAGTACGGACCGAGGATTTGAATGCGCCACCAGCTTCCAGTTCGCGGAGGACAAGGTAAAACGTTTTATGCCAATGAATTTTGAGCCTAATTTCTTTTTTTGTTAGGTGAATTGGATTTGAAATTTTAGGGTTACTCTTTTGGATTCCGATGGTGAGGATTCGAATAGATGATGCCGGATTTTGATTTAAATTTGGGATCTCGTTCAGTATATGTTGAATTTTGAAATTTGAGTTGTTTTATGCTGAATTTTCTATTAGTTTTGGAATTAAGCTGGATTTTCCCCCATCATGTTATAGAATGGATTTGAATGCTAGAAACTTTGATGCTATTTTCTTAATCTAAGTATAATTTTTTTAAAATGTTTATGAATTGTTGAGAAATTTCAACCAATTCAGATAAAACAGTGCTATAAATAAAGATGGTCTTTTTGACCAGATCCATTTTTGGGCAAATTACTAGCAAGAGATCTATGGTTTAATTGCAAAAAAAAAGTGTTTATGGAAAATGTTATTCCCTCCTACGCTGATAAGCTAACACAGATTTGTTACATTTAATGAAGTCAGCTGAGATCCTGCCGATTTAGCTATTTAATTTGTTCTTCCATGCTCATTGAGTTCTAGATTTTTTGGTTTGAACTGTCCATTATTCCATTTATATTGATGTGAGTACAGAATTTTGATACTTCATGCTTATGCTGAATAAGTTTTTTTTTTTTTTTTTATGTTTTTGCTTGCACTAGCAATGTCTTTCAGTTATTGGCACAAAGAGAAGTTTCTCCACGAACGAAACGGTCATCACGAAAGCTATGGGGAGAAGGGTCAAAGAGCCATCCTGATTCCTTCGGGCCAAAATGTCAAGCAATAAGAGATGCAAGATCTGATCTTCTTTCCTGGTAATACCATTCTTTTCCACTTTCTTTCACAGTTTTGTAAGTGGAAGCTGCTGAGTTTTATATTTTACTTTGTGGTCCATTCTTTTTATTGTCATGTGTGATTCATAGAACTTTGTTCCTATTTTATAGTAGGGATCCTGATAAATTTTATTGCAATTCAATGGGGTTGCAGGGTAGAGGCAAAGTCGTTACGGCATGTTTCAGCAAAATACTGCCCATTGTTGCCTCCTCCGAGGTCTACTATTGCAGCAGCCTTCAGTCCTGATGGAAAAACGCTTGCTTCTACACAGTGAGTTCCTTTTTCCAATATTTTATCTGTCTAATCAGGTGTCCATTTAACTTCACCCTAATATTTGATACATATTTTACTTGGACTTTGATCCTGCAGTGGAGATCATACCGTTAAGATTATCGATTGCCAGACTGGAAACTGTTTGAAGGTGTTGAGTGGTCATCGCAGGACACCTTGGGTGGTAAGGCTGTAACTTTTTACCTTATAATTTTTGTTAATGTCTACCTGTCACTTCAACCTAACTGGATTGATAAAAAATTAATTGTATAAAACAAAGCTGCTTAATTCATCTGTATGCATCCAGGAGATCACTTTGATGCTTTGAAGAGTATGTTTTTTGTAAATGAATTTTTAGATCTTTGATTCAGCACATGAGGACAACAATATAATTTATATATAATTAGATTCAGCAATTGTGATGTTTATGGTAGAGCATGTGTTAATATTTGCGCTGCTTTTACAGGTTAGATTCCATCCATTGTATCCGGAGATACTTGCAAGTGGAAGTTTGGATCATGAAGTTCGCTTGTGGAATGCAAATACTGCTGAGTGTATCGGAACACGTGATTTCTGTAATTACTTTTGTGGATTTCCCTTTGTAACATTACACATTGAGAACACATGAATGTGTTTATGCTCTGTGTTATTTCTCATTTCTCTCCTTAATGCAGACCGCCCTATTGCGTCTATTGCTTTCCATGCTCAAGGGGAAGTTCTTGCAGTAGCCTCAGGGCATAAGGTGAGGCTGATTGTTCCATTTATGTGTACTACATTATTGGATCGATGTACAACTGCCTGATTTTAGAGCTGTTTGTCAGTTATATATATGGCATTACAACAGAAGAGGAGAGACATCATCTCCATCTATTATACTGAAGACACGACGTTCTCTTCGAGCTGTACATTTTCATCCATATGCGGCTCCATTTCTTTTAACCGCTGAGGTGGAATTTCAGTTCTATCAAATTTATTATGTACTTTAGTTTACTCTAGTAATTGATTTTCTGGCTTATTTTTAGGTCAACGATCTTGATGCACCTGATTCATCAATGACAGTGGCAACTTCTCCTGGTTACTTGCGTTATCCAGCCCCAACTGTATATTTGGCAAATGACCGATCTAATTTGACAAATGAACTACCTCTAATGTCTTTACCTTTCATGATATGGCCATCATTTGCTAGAGATAATGGGAGAACATCTTTGCAGAATACTGATGGTGACATTGGTTCAAATGGTGTGCATCAGAGAGGTGATCAATCTGCCTCAGTACGGCTTCTGACCTATTCAACTCCAACCGGGCAGTATGAACTTTTGTTGTCTCCTGTTGAACCCAATAGCTCTTATCAATTGCCAGAAGAAACAGGAGGCAATCCTTTACCAACTGAGATGGAAACTGATGTTTCCTATTCTGCAATGGAGCCCATGGAGACAATGGAGGTGCAATCAGTGGAAAGAACTACTCAGTTTTTTCCTTTTGGCGATCCAACCTCTTGGGAGCTACCTTTCTTGCAAGGATGGTTAATCGGTCAGACCCAAGCTGGTCAGCGCAATATGCGTTTGGCTACTGGTGGTGGTCATGAGAACTCACTTCCAGCTGGTGAAACAGGAACTTCTGCTTCAGTAGCATCCTCAGGCATGGCCACGAGTGTTGGCCACTCAAGAGTTCATGGAAGATCAAGTTCACGGCATCGTTCTTCACGTTCTCGCATGGGCTCCTCAGGCGGAACTGGGGAATCTGGTTATAGCAACATCATACATGATAGTAGTGATCCTCAACCTGCTGCCAGCAGAATTCAATCTGAACTTGCCACTTCTCTTGCGGCAGCAGCAGCTGCAGAACTTCCTTGCACTGTTAAACTTAGAATATGGCCACATGATATGAAAGATCCTTGTGCTTTCCTTGATCCAGAGAAATGTCGGTTTACCATTCCGCATGCTGTGCTTTGTAGGTGTGTTCTTTACCACCGTAGTTCTGGGAAGACATTATCTATTAATTATTCCATTGACTGTACTTCAGCTTCTTCTGAAACTAATCTCCTTTGGTATCTTGTTGCTGTTAATTGTTATGCTCTTATGTATGCTGCAAAATATCACTAATATTCCTTAAACTGTTATCTAAAAACATAATTGCAGTGAAATGGGTGCACATTTTTCACCTTGTGGGAGATTTTTAGCAACCTGTGTTGCCTGTATGCTTCCTCATTTGGAAGCCGATCCTGGAGTCCAGAGCCAGCTTAACTCTGATGTTGCAGGAGTTGCAACATCCCCCACACGACACCCAATTTTGGCACATCGAGTTATGTATGAGCTTCGTATATATTCACTTGAGGAGGCCACGTAAATTCCAAAAATCTATAATCTATTCTCTATGTTCCTACCCTCTCTTCTGTTTACAGTTTATATTATTATCCTTCTATAATTTTGATGCTATTTTTGTGTAGATTTGGATTGGTGCTTGCTTCACGGGCAATAAGAGCTGCTCACTGCTTAACATCTATTCAGGTCCAACTCTACCTCCCCGTTCACCTTTTTGTGTATATTATTCTATTCAGTTCATTGGATAAAACTTGTTTTGTTGGGATTTGTGGATTTTTTGTGCCATGGGATGTCCATGCATATTTAGGAGACACCATCATGCTGCTGTCTGTGAAACAAGTTTTAATATATGTACCTTTTGTTTTCTAATTTGCAGTTTTCACCCACATCAGAACATATATTACTTGCCTATGGTCGTCGCCACAGCTCACTTCTCAAAAGTGTGGTAATAGATGGACAGACCACAGTGCCCATTTACACCATTTTGGAGGTAAAAGCATGTGATTTTCTTTATCTATGGTTTTATAGTTCTAGTTGCCTCGTTTCTATTGATTTATTGAGAATTGGTTACTCCTAGATGTTGAAAGGCATTTAAATGTTCTATGCATGTCCTCAATGTTACGCGCTAAATCACAGCTAGCGTCTCCAGCTAAATTCTATTATATATAAATACATTTTATCTATCTGATTGTATTGTTCTAAGAATATAAAATCTCTTCTATCATGTTGTCTTGTATTTGTGTAATTGGTTGTACTTCATTACTCAGCTGTACAGAGTTTCTGATATGGAGCTTGTGAGAGTTCTTCCAAGTGTAGAGGATGAGGTAAATGTGGCTTGCTTTCACCCTTCTGTCGGAGGTGGCCTTGTATATGGAACGAAGGTCAGCAATTGACATTTCAATGAATTTCATATTTGTGTTTTGGTACTAATCTTGTTTTTTTTATGTGCTTTGGCCGACTAATTATTCCAAATTTCTACATTTCCTGGTGCAGGAAGGAAAGCTAAGGATTCTCCAGTACGATAGTGCTAATAGTATGACACATAACATGTCCGGTTTTCTTGATGAAAATATGCTCGAGGTAGGAGCCCCAAGTTTGCAGTTTTATTTTCTTGGATTCCTTATGTTTACTGATAAATTTGCCTTTGCCTTAGCTTTTCCGTCTTTTTTTTTCTTTCAATTTCATTGGGTCAAATTTTGTTCGTCACTTTAAGGTTAAATGTTTGGAAGTTTCCGTCTTTTAGTTTGAATTTATCTTGATACATACAGATTGATTTCTATTAGTGGGATTATTTGGTCGTTCTGTTTTCTGCAGAACGATGGAAACCACCCTGAGTTTATCCGATTTTCCTTACCATAGTTTATTCTATTTTCTTTAGAACGATTGAACTCTGCAAGAGTTTATCTAATTTTCTTTCTTATCATAGTTTTGAAACCAGCCTAATTATTTTAATATTGTTGCAGGTCCCAACATATACTTTAGAATGCTAGTGTAACCGATAAAGCCTGTTCAGTTTACTCGCAGCTCGTCTTTGATGGTTAGTTTCCTTCACTCTATTAACATTTCAAGACAAGAGCAATAATTCCTGAGGAGTTCACTTAGAAAAAGGTGAATGCATTGAGGTCGTTTTTTACTAACATTTAAGAAACTAGAATGAAATGTTAGGTGGACTTGGTTTTGAGTTTCGAATACGAATATGTAACAAAAAGCATGTTCAACTTTTTCTAAGTGTTTTTGTGTATTTGGAGTGTCTTATTCCTATACCTATTTCTTATACAAGCCCAACATGTGTCGAACAAAAATACTAAAAATTAAAATGAAGAGTCGGAGCAGTGTAGCGAGTAATTAATTTTGTCTGTATTTATTCCGTATCAGATTTGATCCCTTGCCTTGTTTATCGCTTATTCTGTGTCATGCTTCAGGATGAACGACTTCCCGCTGTCTTCATGTGTACCATCTTTGTAGCTACTCGCCGGATGATGATTATTTATTTTGTTACGGCCGCACAAACTACTCAAAACACTACTTTGCTTCTCTGTAAAGTTCCTCAGCTGGTAGGTAGTCTTGTATTTTTCTATTCGTTGTTTCCCTGTGTCTTCATCATAGAAACCGGTCGAACTCAAACAGGGTGAACCGGGAAGAGTGCCGGTTGTTGCGTCTACTACCTGTTTAGGTTTTAAATGGATGTTGTTGGAAATGTTACACTTGTGTCTTTGGTTTGATTTCGAATTTTTGATGGCATTTCATTGACATAAAAATAGATTGGTGATTATAATTTAGTTTCTAGATTTGCCACCTCTTTATTCAGAGGCTTTTGAAAATTCAGTGTATTTTTCTTTCAATTTCTGGCTTCATTTTCACTAAATTAACATGTAGATCGAGAAAAGAACCGTTTAACGTTTAAACTAACACTAGGAATTTAATTAATATATTATTAATATTAAACTAATGATTACATTAACAAAAAATATAATTGATACATTACTGATATTTAAAGATTTAAAAAATAATTTGGATTTGAAACCAGTGATTTGTTCCACTGAATTTGAGTACTTTTTATATAATTATAAACTTTCAAATCATAAATACATGGAAATAATTACATCAATTCAGGGTTTTTATCTCTGAATTAAGAAATTGTGATATTAAATTTTAAAATTTTTATATAACTAATATTTTATTGGTCGAGTAATTTAAATTGAAATTGAGACGAATTTATGTGAAGAGTGGATAGAATCCATGTCTCAACCTACCAATTTTTTTTACCGTTATTTATATATATAATTTTTTATAAAATAAATTAATTATGAATTTGTTTTTACACTTTTCAAATTTTATATTTGGCTTAAATAAAAAATAGGTGCCCAAAGTATATTTTTTTGAACTTTAGGTGTCTAAAGTATTTTTTTGTAAAAATAGGTGCCAAAAGTTTTAAAAGTTATAATTTTAGGTACCTGAAAGTTAATGGTTGTTAAAAAAAATTTAACCAATCAATGCTTGACACGTGACATATTTAATTAATTTATTTTTTTTTAATTTAAAAATACAAAAAAAAACTTTCAATTTTTTTAAAAATCTCAAAACTTTGAAAAATTTTCAAAACAACCTCAAAATCCCTAAAATTATCCAAACCTAAATCCCCAAATCGTCGCTGCTACCGCCGCCCTGAGCACACTCGTTATGATTTTTTTGCTAGTACCCGTTATGATTGTTTTTATTAGAATTCTTTTTTCAAAATTTAAAAAAAGAATATTGGGATTTAGACAAAAGTTAATAAAAAAATATTTGATGCTTATAGAAGTACGTTTATTTTAGGGTTTAAAGGTTTAGAGGTTAAGAGTTTTAAATTTTAGTGTTTTGAATTTAAAAGTTATTATTAGAATTTAGTGTTTAAGAGTTAGTAGCTTAAGGTTAATGTTTTGAATTTAGAGTTTAGAGCTTAGGATTTAATATTAATGTTTTAAATTTTAGATTTTAAAGCTTAAATATGCATACTTGTTAAGAAAAATTCCATTGACAAGACATCAAATATTTTCCTAAAATTAATTTAGAGAATAAGTATATACACTTTAAGTTAAACTAAAAATCAATCGGAAGATATTGAAGATTTTGAAGTTGAGGGAAGATTATGCTCTTTTGGAAAATTTGGATAGTGGATATAAAGCGAGGAAAATTTGGGAGGCTCTTCGACATAAGAATGAGAGGGTTCCCTAGCCTCGTATCATTTGGGGTGGATTGGCAATGCCTCGGTGCTCCTTTATTGCTTGGCTTGTAATTTTGGATAGATTACCTACCAAAGCTAGGATGATGCGTTGGGGTGGGCAGATGAACTTGCAATGCATAATGTGTCATGGTGGTTTGGAGAATATGGATCATCTTTTCGCTGAGTGTATATTCTCTCGACAGGTTTGGATGGAAATTTTGGTTGCATGTCATAAAGATGATTCTTTGAATGATTGGTCGGATATGGTACAATGGGTACAAACTAATGGTAATGGTAAATCTTTTGGGACGGTGTTGATTCGTTTAGGGTAATGTTGCTATCTCTATTATATATGGCAGGAGCGTAACCAAAAGTTGCACGGTAAGAGTCCCGGCTCGCAGCTGCTATTGTTTCTTTGATCAGGAAAGACATACGTATGAAATTGCCGGGTAATACAAAACTCATTCTTCATTTTCCTACTCTTGCTACCGAATGGGGAATTGTATAGGCTATTATTTTATTTTTTATACCTTTGTTTTTGATACTTTGAGGTTTTTCTTGTTTGGAGATGTGTGGTTGGTTGCATAGGGATAGTTCTTTTGGATGAATAAAATTTGCATTTATCCAAAAAAAAATCAATCGGAAGATATAAATATATAACCATCATTAAAATTAATCGTTAAAAATGATAAATATATTCAAGTAGATAAAATTTGAATGAATTGAAAATTCACACATTTTTTTTAACATTCTGGTTTGATTGTATTTAAATTTAATCCTTTAATAAAGCATATGCATCATACATACAAATTATCTAAATCTAAATTTTATAAGAATAAATAACCATTAAATGTGTTCTCAAAGATTTAACTTTTTAAAATTTTAAGATTTTAAGTTAATGTATCGTATAAATTATATTTAATTTAGTTAATTACTTGAGATGCTAATTATTCAGTTCAGTATTTATAACGTTTAATTCTGATTTATGGTAATTATAAAAGCACAGGAAAAATTTTACAAGTTGAAACGACGTCGTTGTGCGATTGATAAGTTATTTTATCATCCACGTTCATATCAATGGAGAAGAAAATAACAACGTGGCAAAATGGCAAAAAAAACCCGAAGCAGAGAATCTGAATTTGGAAATGGCAGCAGCAACAGCGGCTCAACCATGCCCTTGTTCTTCTTCCTCCTTTATCTTCTTCCCCAGACGACAAAAAACCCACATCCACTTCCCATTTTACCCTCCCTCCCCCTCCCATTTACGCCGTCGTTTCAGCTCATCCGCTGCCAGAGACAGCAGCAGCAGCAGGAAGAGAAGAAAGTGGGATTCTAATGCCGAGACAATCCGTGCCAAAGGTTTCAGCTTCAACACCCAACGAAACGACGACGTAGAAGAAGAAGAAGATGATGATGATTATGATGAAGATGGAAGGGAAAGTTCTGGGATTATTGATAGCATTTGGATTTTCAAGGTACACTTTTTTTCCTTCTTTTTGATGCTTAGAAAAGGATAGAAAGTTGGTAAAGTTTAGTAATTTTTAGTTGCATTGAATTAAATTTTTTGAAATTTTATTCACATTTTGTGGAGTTAGTTCAATGCATCAAAAACTATGGGGGGTCCAGGGGTCATTTTTGTTTTATCAACTTTGGTTGGTTGACAGTAGCCTTATCTTTGTTCAGACAATGGCTCTGAAGCATTTGATAGTCTAATTTTCTTCCTTGTGAACAAGTAGTAGGATGAAGAAAATTGATTCTGAATCAAACTAATTCTTGGGTTTATTGTGTTAGTTTAATAGGATTTGCTTCTGCTGCAAGCTCAAAATCTTATACTATATGTGTAAACACTGTGTTATTAAGAATCTTTTAGGAATCCAATTAAGGCTCCTGGTTTTCAGGAAGTATCTGTTGAAGAAATCCTTTGATGTCCTTCAAAATAAGGGGTTCGAATGGCAGCTGAGACGAGTTTAACTAGTTCGAGTATCGGAGAAACTACATGGAAGGTTTAGTACTAGGTTACTCGGCCATTAGCTAACCGTCTGAAGCTTTTTCTGACCAAATAGTGTTAGCTTCTGCAGACCATAACACTGGATCGTTTGGGGACTTCACCTCTTGCACTTAAAATCTTAGTTATATGGCTTGCATACGCAGGCATCAACTATCTGTCTGATGATTTTGCAGACCAAATATGCACGGATCACAGCGAGAAATAGTGCTCTCTTCAGTAGACCGTATTGCGGGGCGCAGCATTTGTCATTTGCATCTATAATAGCCATCATTCAATGCCACTGGCAACTCTTTATGAATTAGTACTAAATCATGCTCTATATAGGAAAGCTATTTTAAATGAATTGTTGCCAATTGGATGTATCGTAAAGTTTGTTTACCACAATGCTATTTTATCGACACTTCCTGTCTCATAGAACATGTGTTTGTATTTATAGTAAATCTTTTACATTGATCCCAATACTTTTGCTATTGATCAATGCAGGTTTTCAAATCCTATGGTTGGACGCTACCACCGATTTTACTTTCGTTGTTGTTTGCCAATGGCCCAAAAGCTTTCTTCTTGACATTAGCACTTCCACTTGGGATGTCAGTGATAACTTTGGCCTTCGAAAAGATATCAGGAAAGTCACAAAGCAAGCAGAAGCGTAAGGCCAGGGTGAGGAAAGCGAAAAAATATGCATCGCGGCGCACTGTAAGAAATGTTAAAAGGGAGAAAGTACATGAAGACCCAAATAACAGAAAGGGAATGAAGAAGGGTTATCAATCATGGGCCGTCGAAGACGATTCTCTCAATATGGGTGACCAAGGCACGAGTAGCTTTGGTGGTTGGGACGAGCTCGAT
This sequence comes from Hibiscus mutabilis, assembly GCA_019671005.1. NCBI lineage: Eukaryota > Viridiplantae > Streptophyta > Magnoliopsida > Malvales > Malvaceae > Hibiscus > Hibiscus mutabilis. The sequence continues at coordinate 14,754,361 of CM033756.1, read as the reverse complement.
GGAATGGGATCGACGAGAACGCCGCCAGCAGTGGAAAATGAACCAAAACGGACTGCAAAGGTGAAGGACAAGTTGAGTATGGAACAAAGCAAAAGTAATGAACCTTTGCTGTTGAGATTGTTGATTGGTGTTTTCCCATTTTTAAGTTCTTGGACTAAGTTGTTTTGGTGACTACATTTATTGCAAGCCTAGTGTTGGAACATGACATCTTTGATTGTTAGCTCGACTACTTTGTCTGTCGTGCTTGAGGCCGGAATCATAGATCAATAATCATAAACAAAAAACATTTTAACGTATTTCAAGCTATCATTCGTTATACGAGTCTGGTTGTAAGTATATACAGCATGTTCTTTTTTTTTTGCACAAGTTTATATGTTGCTGCAATTCTTGTTCTGGTTTGCATATATTGCTTGTCATGACTTATTAGTTGGGTCTTTTCTTAAAATCCTAATGAACCAACATTTATGTTACTTGGATTCAGGTGCTAGTGTTAGACATATCCGACACAGATATATTTAACTGTTTCAAGGTTTTTATTCTATCTTTAAAACCCATGTCACCACCAGGCCATGAAGAAGTAAAAATTTCTGCCCGTGCCTTATGTGTCTAAGAAAAACCTATCACCAATATCAGCCACGAGCAGGATTCCGGTATATCTGGTTCATCTTTTGTTGCTTTTAAGACAGAAGATTGATCGAAGTTTAAGATAACTATTGTTGCGAGCTAGCCATAATTGTTAAGTATGGCTCATATACTAGATAAAGAACAAATGCTGGAGCAGAGCGGGAGTGAGCAAGCGAAGCGACAGGACGTAAGCAAACAACCTCATTGTTATTCTTATACATTGTATTTGTAACCTAATTGTATTATCAATCTTATAATAAGAAAACAGCCGCTCATCGCTCCCGATGACGTAAACATATTGTCGAACCTCATTAGAATCTTGTGTTCTTGTTTGTTTAATTCCTTGCTGATTATCGTGATTTCTCAACAATTGGTATCAGTAGCCAGGTTTGAGATGACAATGTCAGGTGCAAAATTCGAAGTGGCAAAATTTAATGGTGAGGGTAATTTCGGATTGTGGTAGACGAGGGTAAATAATTTGCTAGCGCAACAAGGGATTTTAAAGGCTTTACGATCTGCAAAACCAATATCGATGGAGGATGAAGATTAGGAAGAAATACAAGAGCGAGCGACAGGAACCATACAATTATATTTGGCAGATGAGATTATGTATCACGTAATAGATCTGTCGATCCCAGAGAAATATGGAAGCAATTGGAAAGTCAATTTAAGGGGAATCTCTAATAAGTAAACTGTATCTGAAGCAGAGGTTGTATGGGCTGAAGATGCAGGAAGGTCATGATTTAGCGCAGCACGTTAATGTCTTTAATCAAATAATCACAGATTTGGCTCAACTTGATGTGAAGATTGAGGATGAAGACAAAGCGATTCTGTTGTGTTCATTGCCTTCTTCTTATGAACACATGGTGACTACTCTTACGTATGGGAAAAAACAATCAAAACTGAAGAGATTACTGCAACTTTGTTGGCTCACAACCAGCGGAAGCAGAATGCAGGGGAAAGCTCTCATGCTAATAGTTTATATATTAAGGGTAATCAAGACCGTGGAAGGAAGTCAGATGAGGAGGGTTTTGGAAAACGAAATTCTAGATCAAAGTCTAAAGGCAAAAAGACGATTCATTGCTACAAGTGCAATGAGCCAGGACATATGAAGCGAGACTGTCCGAAGTTAAAAAGGCAGACAGATGATAAACATGATGCATCATCCAAACTGTGAATGTGGTGCAGAATGACAGTTCAGATTACAGTGATGGTGATGTGCTTTCTATTTCAACAACTCAGTTCACGGATGCATGAATTCTTGATTCAGATGCTCTTATCATATAACGCCTAACAAAGAGTGATTTTCTACTTATGTGTCTATTAATTCTGGTTCAGTCTATTTAGGTGATGATAGATGTTGCAATATTGTTGGTATTGGCAAAGTCAAAATTAAGATGTATGATGGCACTGTTAGAATATTATGTGAAGTTAGGCATACGCCAGATTCGGCACTTTGCATAAGAATGATTTTATTCCTAAAGCAGATGAGGATAGAAAACCATTAGAATTGTTGCATTGATTGTGATGAAAGAAAAGATAACTGTAGGGAATATCTATAAACTGTTAGGGAGTACACTTGTAGGTGGAGCTCATTCTGTTGAGTCATATGATGATAATATAAAACTGTGGCATATGCGTCTTGGTCATCTTAGTGAACGCGGAATGGCTGAATTGCATAAAAGAAATTTGTTGCATGGTATTAAAAGTTGCAAGCTCGATTTTTGTAAGTTTTGTATTCTTGTTAAACAGACTAAGTTAGTTTCACGACTGTAAAGCACAAAACTGAAGGGATTCTTAATTATGTGCATTCTGATGTATGGGGGCCTACCAGGGAATCATCATTGGGTGGATCTATGTATTATGTTACTTTTATTGACGACTTTTTTAAGAAAGTTTGGGTGTATTTCTTGAAACAGAAATCAGAAGTATTTGTCAAGTTCAAGGTGTGGAAAGCTGAGGTCGAGAACCAAACTGGTAGAAAGATCAAGTATTTAAGATCTGATAATGACACAGAGTACACAGATTCACGGTTTCAAAAAATACACCCAAACTTTTCTAAAAAAATCGTCAATAAAAGTAATATAATGACCAGCAAGCCGCTGCTAACTGCACTGAATAAACAAAAAACATGCACGGTTGACTCCACTTCTCTGTTGCACCAAGGGCAGAGAATCAGCAACCAGGTGAACATAGATGCAACAACCAGATGAACAGAATGTGTGAGAGACTGAGATGCTATGTTTTGGATAAGGCAGAACCTTTTATTTAACAAGAACAACCAGGATCTAAGTGGGTGCCAGACTCAGATGAAAAGCTTTTATTCAGTCTGCAATTTGCATGTTGTGAATGGAACAAATTGAATCGGAAAGGTCGCCTCCATAATGATCCTATGTAGTATCTGATCCGTATTAATCAGTCAATGAGTTGGATAACAGTATTTACAAAAAAAAATCCTGTTTACAATGTGCATCAGGTACTTTCCACAGATGATCTCAAATCTCCCCAAGCAATACAAATTCATGAATCCATAAACTGTCAATAGAAACCACCAAAGAAAACAGCTACAGAAACCGATTAAAACTACATTCGAAAATAAAGAAAAACTTTCCAACACTTCACATATCAGAAACTCATTTCTCATCTCTAAACTACGATAGCAACGTTAAACCATTCCCATGCAAAACAGCAAGATTCAGAAGTGAATACGCAGGACTACAAATGACGATGAGGTTGAGAATGTATAAAAAAAATAGTAGAAATCGTGAGCGGCAGGATTCGAACCTGCGCGGGCAGAGCCCACATGATTTCTAGTCATGCCCGATAACCACTCCGGCACGCTCACGTTGTTGAATTGTTTATCAACGTGCAATAAAGACACGGATGTTGATAATAATAATAATTGATTTGATTTTTTAGGGGTAAAGTAATAATAATTGACTTGAAGTTATATTCAAGAACAAATCTTCATAATAAATCTGCATTGAACCATACATTTAAATTCATACGTGTTACATTTAATTCGATAAAATATTAAATGATAATATAAATATTTATATTTTTTTAATTATTTGAATCTGAATAAACAAAATATATTTTTCATTTTGTAATATGGAGTTGGATTCATATATCTAAATCTGCAATACGCATCCACATAAATAATGCGGATTCAGATAAAGAATATCCAATGGTATCTATCTGTACTTGTCCCGAATTCAGAGTGGATAGTAATTTTAACATTTGGAACCAAAAATTATCTGAATCGGTTGAAAACAATCCAATATATGTAAATGTCCAAATCTACAGTATGAATTTCCATACTTAAAGCTTAATTAATTCAAATTTGAATAGTGTTACTCAAATTCAATGTAGATAATAAATAGACTTGGATTTTATAACAAAAGAACCTCGAACTCATTAATTAACTTGAAAGATGGAAGTTTGAAACCAATTTACGAGTTTTCTTCGGACAAGATTCACCCGCCACCTTGTTGGATCATCCCAGACCCAGCCCCAGCCCCATGTTAGAATCCTAGACAGTCTGCAACTATTTATTGTTTTTCTTACATGAAATGTTAATTTCTTGTACTTGAAGCAACAGCTTAGTACTATTATTATGAATATTGATTCTTCTGATTCCATATTATTCATATACAAGTTTAATTTCCTCTGCAATTTTCATTTTGTTTGGTACAAATGAACATGGGATGGTATTGTTTCCAACACGATAATCAACCGAAAGCGCAGGGACAAGCATTCCAGGGTCTTCAACTAAGAAAACATGTATCACTCAATGTATTTTCAGGTTGCAGCAGCACTTCCATCCGCCATCTATCGGACTCCATGTACAAGTTCTGTAACCTACAACTTATAATGAGGCGATTTCTTGAACCAGGATTGCGATTGTCGCATCTTTCAGGGACACACCAGCAGCAGCTGGGGGACTTAGTACTGCTCTTCAAGTATAGAGTGAGGCCAACACTTGGCTAACAGCACTGGCAAAAACAGTTGGATTTGAAGGACTGATATTTTCTGATTGATTCATAAATCCTCAACATTTGCAGTCAGACGAACAATGACTGGACATACTCTAATTATGCTACCAATTATGGCTTGTAGGGGCTGTAGGGAAGAGATCAGCAGCTGGAGTTGGTGGCATAACTGCCGGACCGCAGGCGGCTGCCTTTGGCCCTGAAGTTCTTCCGTATGCGTCAGCAAGCAGTACTAAGACCTGCTGCTCCTGCAGGAGGACAGATTCATGAATCCAGATCAGAAACAGATGAAAACTACATTCGAAAATAAAGGAAAACTTTCCAACACTTCACATATCAGAAACTCATTCCTAATCCTATCAACCATAAACTAGGCTAGAAACGTTAATTCATTCCCATGCAAACCTTCAAAATTTTACATAGCAAACCAGAAAATTTCAAAAGTGAATACGCAATGATGGTGGGCTTGAGAATGTAAAATAAGAAAAGTCGTGAGCCAGGATTCGAACCTGCGCGGGCAGAGCCCACATGATTTCTAGTCGTGCCCGACGGCCAACTCTTTGAATGTTTTATCAATACAACTTAAATAAATTGACAGGATTCGAACTAAATCTTTTTAAAAAATAAAACTGAATTTCGTGAGCGGCAGGATTCGAACCTGCGCGGGCAGAGCCCACATGATTTCTAGTCATGCCCGATAACCACTCCGGCACGCCCACCTATTTTATGATTTTATCAATACAAAATAATTATATTTATTAATATGTAATAATAGTAACATATTAATACTAATTGGTTTGAGTTTATAGTTATAACAAATCCTCTTAGAAAGTTTTTTTTTCCCTAAGTTTTCATTTAGAGTGAGTCCAATGACTAATTTCTTTATATTTTATTGGTCCATATAAAGAGCAGACAATGACTATAAATTTTAAAGTTGCGTTATGTCTAAGGCGATGATCAAACCCTTGACCACTGGTTAATGTATGTGATTTTATGAGTAAATTTTAATTCATAAAATTTGAGTTCTAAAATTTTGTATTTTGTATCGGCAAAATAACTTTATTTTATTGTTTTTAAACAATAATTCGTAAAGTTTAAAAAAATTATAAATATTTTTCAAATAAATAAAATATAATAAACAATTTATCTGTGCTATTTTAAGTATAAAATACTTAATTTTAAATTATAAAACAATTGAGATTTACTAATTGGTCTAGTGGCTAAAGATACTCATATTATTTTATCTTGTATGAGTTTGAATCCCGGTATAGAAATATAATATCTCTCTATTTAATTAAAAAATTATAAAAAAGTTAAAAATTAATTATATATTAAATAAAAAATTTTAATTTAATTTAATTCGAACAATTACAATTTATAAACTTAGAAACTACAAATTGTCTAAATATTATATAGTTCGGGTCGTTTTTCAATTTATTGGCTTATGTTGATTATATCATGTACTTATCCATCTACAGGGAAGAGACTAAAGCTCAATTAGAAGGGCTAGGAACATTCTCTTAAACCGAGTGTGTCGAATAAAAATAGAGGGGCACAAAAAAGATTAACGAGCATACGTACGTTTCTTCTCCTCTTTCCTTTTTCTTCTCAAACTCTCGGTATTTCTTCGTTTTTCTGCCATCTCTTTTCCATCCATGAGCACCTGAGAAATAGAGAGAGTTCATTATTAGATTTGATGCAAAATTGGTCCCACGACATACTAGTATGTTATCGATTATCATCATAATTAATTGGTTTCAATCTCCGCGTCTATTGTGGTTTCAAACATTAGAAAAACATCCTGATTGCTATATATGATGGAAGATCCCATGTCAGGCATTTGATTTGCATATTGATAGAAAATAAATCAAATTCGTAATCGAGAAGGTTCCCGTGGAAAGAACAAAATTTGGCAAGTAAAAGTGAATCGAAACATTAAATTTACTACCTCACAACAAGCATTCCGAAGTGTCTGCAGTGGTTCTACGCAATCTTGACCGATAACAACCATCTTCCATCTCTTGTTTTCACTCGAAACTAAGTAGCCATCTCCATTTTGCTTAGCCTACTCTTCAAATTGATGTTGTATAAGACGTGTAACACCAGCCTGGAAAAGAAATAATAAAACAGATCAACATAAATTATAGTTGTCTAATGCAATAAAAATTTCAGGAGAAATGCAATGTGAATTTGAATTCTGTCAGGAAGCTTTTACGGAAACTTTCGATTCGTAACCAACTAAACTATGTATAGCACAACACAGCAAAACTTGTGAGATCAGAAAGTTACTCGCAAAATTGTATGGGAAATGCAAACCAGAAAATGTAAAGAACTCACTGCAGTTGGATATCAATGTGAAAATGTTTTCGGACGGAGTGGTCGTGAAAGCAATCCACTGAGCTCCTGTACCATAAAAAAGGTGAAGTCAGAATTTAGAGTTCATTACAATCTATGCTTCTCCAACTCTTCGTTTTTCTTGTAAGTACCCGTATATGACACTTATATTTGACATATGTTCATATATGAGACTGAGTTTGGGGATATGACCCTCCAAATACATGGGAAAACTTCGAAGAATTAAGCATAACCGTGTGCGACATACACCCGAGTCTGAGTAACATAGATTACAATGATTATTCATAACAAGCAAAAACCTGTTGTAACTTCTTCATGTGAGCGGAGCTGGCTTTCTTTTGCTTGAAACTCTTCACTCTTTCCTCCTCACTGTCATAATTCTCAACCACTAATTCTAAAGACTCTGCACTCCGTTCCAACCAGCTTTTATTTGCCCTTCCCTACATGAAAAAAAAAAGTTTCCGATCGACAAGAAAAAGTAAAATTAAAAAGGCCAAAATTAAATTTTGAAGAGAATTTAGGAGGAAAAATACACCATTTTCAAGAAAGATTACCCGGGCAGATATACAGGACAAGACCAACCACCAAACCCTCATACCGCACTGTAATATGGATTGTAAGATAGCTAAACTATTAAATTTATATACCTGGGAGTCTTTCCGTGAGATCTTGTCGATTTGGCGTGCTAGAGAAAGACATTTCTGTTGGGAAGAAACCGAACAACCGAAATTAAGCGGAAGCACAACTGGTGTTCTTTCTCTCCCTATAACTCAAGTCAATAATTATGGCAAGCACAATATTACAAATATGTTCTCTAGCAGCACTAATCAACCACAAATTTTTAATGCAACCACAACACAAGTAAATCGAGACACCGATATTTTTACGTGGAAAACCCCTCTAAATCAAGGGTAAAAACCACGGGACTTTAGAGTCCGATCAAAAGCTCCACTATAATCAAATGTTCAACTACAAGACTACAATATCCAACCTACAACAAGCATTCAACTCCAACAAGGCTAATAACAAGTAGTCTTTAACAAAAGAGAGTAAAATGAGAGAATATCACCAAAAACGCAGCTGCTGTAAAATGGGGATTTCGGAAGCTACGAGTCTCGGATGAAAAATCCGACCTTACAAAGTTAAGATCACCAAGTCGCCTAGCTGCTGTCCAAAAATCAGCTCAATCGAACCACGGATGGACCTCCGATCGAAGAGTTGATTAAAACTGCTCAAAGCTGAAAATAATTTTTCTCTCCTATTTTTCTCTCGAACGTTTCTGAGCTTTTTATCTTCAATCTCTCAAATCTTGCTATATTAAGCTGTAAATCAGCTGCCCACACACATTCTTCAAGGCAAAATAAATGGCTTTTAATGCCAAAGTCAACAATGGTGTTAGAAGTATTACTAACCCCTTTGAATTTTGGGGTTATAACCGGTGAAGGGTTACCCACATAGTGGGACCCTCACCCAACAAATCTCCCCCTCCCGCTATGTGGGGAATGTCTTCATGCCGGCCATCAAGCAGCATGCTTCAAAATTCCCTCTTGGTAAGGCTTTAGTCAACATATCAGCACCATTATCATCAGTATGAATCTTCTCAAGCTCTAACAATTTAGCTTCAAGAACATCTCGTATCCAATGGTACCTCACATCAATATGCTTAGATCTAGCATGAAAAGTTGAATTCTTACCAAGATGAATCGCGCTCTGCTATCACAATACAAGACATACCTCTCTTGAGTAAAGCCAAGTTCATGCACAAATTTCTTCATCCAAAGCATCTCCTTACACGCTTCGGTCGCTGCAATGAACTCTGATTCGGTGGTGGATAAGGCAACGCACTTTTGCAATCTCGATTGCCATGCCACAGCTCCCCCTGCATAAGTGATCAAGTAACCTGAAGTAGATCTCCTCGAGTCAATGTCCCCGCCATGTCCGAATCAGATATCCAACAAGAACAGGTTTTTCATTACCAAAACAAAGTTTCAAGTTGGAACTGCCACGAAGATATCTCATGATCCACTTCACCGCATTCCAATTCTCTTTGCCTGGATTAGAAAGAAACCGACTAATTTGTACCAACAAAGATAAGCCAAGTCCGGTCTCGTGCAAACCATTGCATACATCAAACTACCCACGGTGAAGAGTAAGGAACTTTCTGCATCTCTTCCTTCTCATTTTCTGGGAAGGACATGCTTGACACTCAATCTGAAGTGACTAGCAAATGGAGTATTCACCGCTTTAGCTCTGTCCATACTAAACCTTTGAAGTACTTTCTCAATGTACCTCTCTTGTGATAACCACAATTTCTTGGCCTTTCTATCACGTGTCAACCTTATGCCAAGAATTTGCTTTGCTGACCCCAAATCCTTCATCGCAAAGGATTTACTCAACTCTTGCTTCAATTTGTCAATTCTGGAAACATTACGACCAACAATAAGCATATCATCAACATAGAGTAAAAGGATAATAAAATCATCACCAGAGAATCTCTTAACAAAAACACAATGATCAGAAGTAGTCTTCTTGTATCCTTGCTCCCCCATAACAGACTCAAACTTCTTGTACCATTGCCTAGGAGCTTGCTTCAAACCATACAAGCTCTTCTTCAACCTGCACACGTAGTCATCTTTTCCCTGTGCAACAAATCCCTCTGGTTGCTCCATGTAAAGCTCTTCTTCCAAATCACCATGAAGAAAAGATGTTTTCACATCCATTTGTTCAACCTCTAAGTCATAACAGGCTGCCAAACCCAATATAGTTCTAATAGAGGACATCTTCACAACTGGAGAAAATATTTCTTCAAAATCAATCCCCTTTTTCTGAGTATAACCCTTGACGACCAATCTAGCTTTGTATCGTGGAGATGAAGACTTTTCTTCTTGCTTCAGCCTGTAAACCCACCGATTCTTCAAAGCTCTCTTGCCCTTAGGTAGTTTCACCAACTCAAAGGTATGGTTATCATGCAAGGATTGAAGTTCATCTTTTATTACTTCAACCCACTGATCTTTGCATTCACTCTTCATAGCCTCTTCATAACATTCAGGTTCTCCTCGTCAGTCAAAAGAACATATTCATCAGAAGAATACCTGACAGAAGATCGCCGTTGTTTAGAAGATCTTCGAAGTGAAACTATTGGTGGAGCTATAGGTGCTTGTTGTTGATCATTCACAACATTATATATGGGAGCATCAAATTCACCTATATTCTGCTGGTCATTATTAACATCACCTTGTACATCATCCTGAATAGGATTCGGTGATGGGTCCAGGGGAACTGGATTCACATCGGTCAAGTCACCACTATCTTGTGAATCCTCTTTCACCGTCTTGTCAATGTCATCAATGGTCTGATCCTCAATGAAGACAACATCTCGGCTTCTCACGAGCTTCTTCTCGAATCGGATCGTAGAGTCTATAACCAAACTCACCATCTAGACCATAACCAATAAAGATGCATTGACGAGTCTTGACATCCAACTTGATCTTTCATCATTTGGAACATGAACAAATGCTTTACAACCGAACACACGTAGGTGATCATATGACACGCCTTTACCAAAACAAACTCTATCTCGGTATATCACCTCGTAAAGGAACACTAGGAGACAGATTAATCACATGTGCCATCAGTATTCAAGGCTTCACCCAAAAACGATCTTGGCAACTTTGCATCCGACAAAAAAACATCTAACTCTCTCAATCAATGTCCGTTCATTCTTTCAGCTAACTCATTTAATCATGGAGTCTTTGGTGGTGTTCTCTCGATGTTTAATTCCCTTTCGCATACAATACTCATGAAATGGCCCTGTGTACTCGCCACCATTATCAGTACGAATGCACTTTACCTTCTTCCCTGTTTCTCTTTCAACTGACGCTTGAAACTGTTTAAATGCCTCAAAAACTTGGTCTTTCGACTTTAAAGTGTAGACCCACAGCTTTCTTGAACAATCATCAATGAAAGTCACAAAATAAAGTGCACCACCATGTGACCTTACCTTTATCGGACCGCAAACATCTGAATGGACCAACTCTAGCAACTCTGATCTTCTATGAGGAGGATGACTTCTAAAAGAAACTCTTCTCTGCTTCCCCGCTAGACAATGAGCACAATTCTTCAATGTGGCATTCTTCAACCCAGAAAGTTTATTCTTCTTGGCTAAACAATTAAGCCCTTCTCACTCATGTGACTAAGCCGTTTATGCCACAACTCGGTTGAGTCATTTATCAACACATTCACAAAGTCTCTGAAGTCAAAGCATGCATCAAGTACAAATTTGAGCTCTTCTTTCCTCGAGCCACAACCAAGGAGCCTTTAGTCACCTTCCACCCCCCTCATTGAAGGTGTTACAAAATCCTCATCATCAAGCTTTCTGCAGAAATCAAATTCAAACGGATATCCGGTGCATGTTTGACATCCTTGAGAATTAACTTTGTTCCATTATTGCTCACCAAGCTAACATCTCCCATGCCAATAACTGGAATCAAACCGTCATTACCCATCTTCAATACTCCAAAATCACCAGAGTATAAGATGTGAAGAAATCCTCTCTCGACGTGACATGAATTGAAGCACCAAGATCAATCACCCAACTAGTCTTATCGCATGCTAGGTTGACCAAATTCTCGTAACAAATGACCAATAGATCTTCACGAGTAGCGAGCAAATACGCTCAGATTTTTTCATCATCATTTTTCGATCGTTTTATCACCACCGCTTTTGTTCTCTCTCTTCCACTTGTAGCAATATTTCTTGATATGGCCTTTCTTACCACAATGATGACACTCAAGATTCTTATATCTCAATCTTGACTTGCTTCGACTTTTATCTCTACCCTTGCCATCTTTTTCTCTGTTTCTCCCCTGTTCTCGGTAACCAACACCTCGGACCGTGATGTAGAACCCGAGATCTTCTTCTAACCTCTTCATTCAACACACCACTCTTAGCCAAATCCAAAGTAATAATACCATTTGGAGCAGAATTAATGAGTGAGACCCGAAAAGTCTCCCAAGTGTCCAGTAGAGTAGCAAGCAACCAAAGCCCTAAAATCTCATCATCAAATTTGACACTCATACCAAGCAACTGATTCATCACACTTTGAAACTCACTAACATGGTCAGCTGTAGACGCTCCTTCTCTCAGATTTCAACGCCATCATTTTCTTTAGCAAAAACAATTTGTTGTTACCCGACCTCGAAGCATACAAGCTTTCAAGCTTCTCCCACAATGTGCGAGCATGTGTCTCTTGATCAATGTGGTTGTAAACATTTTCTTCAACAAATTGTCGAATATAGCCACATACTTGTTGATGCTCAAATTCCCATTCCTCATCACTTTTTGAATCGGGTTTTTGAGTAGCAAAGACCGGAAGATGCAAAGCCTTTACAAACAACAAGTCTTTCATTTTATTCCGCCAAAGTTGATAATTCGTGCCATTCAACATAATCATCTTGCTTGTATTAATCTCCATATTTATCTGACACAATAACCAAGCTCTGATACCAATTTGTTGGGAAGAAACCGAACAACCGAAATTAAGCGGAAGCACAACCGGTGTTCTTTCTCTCCCTATAACTCAAGTCAATAATTATGGCAAGCACAATATTACAAATATGTTCTCTAGCAGCACTAATCAACCACAAATTTTTAATGCAACCACAACACAAGTAAATCGAGACACCGATATTTTTACGTGGAAAACCCCTCTAAATCAAGGGTAAAAACCACAGGACTTTAGAGTCCGATCAAAAGCTCCACTATAATCAAATGTTCAACTACAAGACTACAATATCCAACCTACAACAAGCATTCAACTCCAACAAGGCTAATAACAAGTAGTCTTTAACAAAAGAGAGTAAAATGAGAGAATATCACCAAAAACGCAGCTGCTGTAAAATGGGGATTTCGGAAGCTACGGGTCTCGGATGAAAAATCCGACCGTACAAAGTTAAGATCACCAAGTCGCCTAGCTGCTGTCCAAAAATCAGCTCAATCGAACCACGGATGGACCTCCGATCGAAGAGTTGATTAAAACTGCTCAAAGCTGAAAATAATTTTTCTCTCCTATTTTTCTCTCGAACGTTTCTGAGCTTTTTATCTTCAATCTCTCAAATCTTGCTATATTAAGCTGTAAATCAGCTGCCCACACACATTCTTCAAGGCAAAATAAATGGCTTTTAATGCCAAAGTCAACAATGGTGTTAGAAGTATTACTAACCCCTTTGAATTTTGGGGTTATAACCGGTGAAGGGTTACCCACATAGTGGGACCCTCACCCAACAATTTCATGACCTCTGGCATGTAGGAGCTCTCTAAAGGAAATCTTTTGATGCTTTCCTGCATATCAAGCCAATGCACATGTAAATCATGTAAGCCAACTACCAAATGCAAAATTTGATTCAAGAACTAGGAAAAGTAATTACTTGTTCAAAGTCGAAAATACAATAAGAATATATTTAGGTGTAAAGAAGAATCAAGAACTTTTCATTCAAAAATGGTACCTTAGCAAATGATTTGCAAAGGGAGGCAAACTTTGCAGAATCATTTGGTGATACAAGTGCAATGCTGCACCCATCAGAAGAAGCTCTAGCAGTTCTTCCACTTCTGTGGACATAAACCTAAAACTGAAAAATATATAATCAAAGATTGAGATATAAAACTACAAGTATATTAATGAAAACTTCTTAATGGAAATCAAATTTTGACATACTTCTGCTGAATTAGGAAGTTGATAGTGGACAACAGTTCGAACTCCGGGAATATCAAGGCCTCTTGCTGCAACATCAGTGGCAACAAGAATACCGTGTTCATTTGCACGAAAACGGTCAATGGCCCGCATCAAAAAGAGGACCGGAAATAGGGGTTACTTTCAAGCAAAAACAATGGGAAAAAACTTGGGTATGATATCGACACATGGTCAATAAAATTTGGGCATGATATCGGCCAGCTAGTACAAAAGAAGTGAATAATAAACATAATCATGGGAACGAAACCTTCAAGCGAGCTCGCTGCTGCATCTGAGAATGAAGTGTTGAAACATTGATGCCAAGGATGTGCAATATTGAAGAAATATGACGTAAAGCTGCAATTGATGTACAAAAAACAATTGTTCTCCCTTCCCCATGAATACTCAAAATGTAACACAGATAGGCATATTCATCTTCTTCCCTGCATCTGCGGAATTCGTGATATAAGTATTATTTTGTACTCAAAGAAGATACATTTATAACATAAATGCAGACGTATTACTTTCATTTTCAAATTTGCATCTTTCATCTTTAATCATAAGAAATCATATGGAACGTAGGTCAATGAGAAGAATAAAATAAAAATAACGACAAAATAAAGGTTTAAGCACTTACTCGATAAAAGATTCCTCATGGTTCTTTGCTAAAATAGATGCATTTGTCAAATCAACAATGGCAGCATTGGGTTTCATTCCTGCTTGTTCGGATAGAATTTCTATGGAATTCAGCCCCTCAGTAGACTGCTTGGATTTTAGTGAACCGGGCTTTAGCTTCTTACGGAAATCAGCGGAAAGTGCTAAAGTTGCTGAAAAGACAAATGTTTCTCTCTTTTTCCTTGATAAGCTTGAAACCATAATACAATTCTGTGTGTTTTGAGATTGTCCTTCAGTAGCACAACTGGTCATAGGGAGCATTTCAATTATTGACTGTAACTCACGGAAATGTCCCGCTTCAACCATTTGATCAGCTTCATCCAGTACAAATAAAGATAATGAATGTAACTGCCACAATAAAAATGAGAGTGAAATGGTGCTCGGCTTTTACCAACTCAAATCCCAAAAATAAAACACTTGACACCAAATTCAGTTGCTTTGAACCAAAATCATTTCACTTCTAACCTCAACAAGATGTTTTTCTCCCCCTGAGATAAGCTCCCATAATCTCCCTGGAGTTCCAACAATAATCTCAGGCCTTGTTTTTAATAGTCTTTCTTGCTTCTCTGCAGACATGCCACCGACAATAGGAACCACTCTAACATTTATATCCTTGCCAAATTCCTTAAGATGATCGGTAACCTGGAGAAAGGAAATAAAAATATTTAAAACTTCAACTTGATTTAGAAAAATAAGAACAGAATAACATCATAGTCTTTCTCAAAGTACAATATTTTTTTTCATCTAAATCATGGTTAAGTTTCGCATTTTGATGCTTACAGTTGCAGCAAAAACTTAACAAGCTAAGTGCTGGAACTGAGTATGTAAAGGTTCTGAAACCACTACAAACAGAATCCTGCTTATTACACAATTAAGCTTTGTGTACTTTCAAGCAACAAATATATATTTTTTTAAGGTTTTCAACGAACAAAATGCAGGATATTTCTCAACTATGATTACTCGTTAAAACATGTCATGGAGTTAAGAACTTAAGACCCAAAAGATTAACAGATTCTACTAAGGGCTAAAGCTTCTGCATAATAAAAGCAGTGAACTATGAAAATAGGGTAAGGCCTTCAAGGTCCGCGTGTCCAAATCTATTAAGCTTTACCATTCGGGTTTTAATAGACTAAATAAAGATATTATTTATTCTTTTCCAATCATACTGAAAACTAAGACAGCCATATGTGATGTAAAAAGGCTTGGTGCATTCTGTACGGGTAATTGAGATAACTGACAAAAGCAACAAGAATTATTAATACGTGGAGGGCAAGTTCCCTAGTAGGAGTACTGATCAGAGCTCGTAAAACGCCTTTTGGAGCATCCTTTTCTGCTTCCTCCCCCTTCTCCTCAAGCATGTTTGCAGCTTTTTCCCGTTCCTCTAAGAGAAGTTGGAAAATGGGCAGGCCAAAGGCTAGTGTTTTCCCAGATCCCATCTCAGCAGCACCAATAACATCCTATCCCATAAACAAATTAACATCACCGTGAAAGAGATATCATCACTGACAGTAAAACACTTCAAACAAGAATCTATACAAACCTTTCTTTGATGAGCTGCAGCAGGAACACATGCTCTCTGTATTGGAGTAGGTTCCTTGAAACCAAGCCGAGATATTGATTTCATAAGCAGAGGGTGAAGTCTCAACTCATTCCATTCATAAAATTCAGAGTAAACTTCATCTTCATAAGGCATCTCTTCTTCCTCATCGTCTTTGCTATCAGTAACTGCAAATACAGTTATAAGTTTATGTTGGGATCATAACAAATTCCATCACATTGAGTATTAACACGGAAATCAACAAAAAACTAATCATCACTGACATGTTAACAGATTGAAGTAAGAAACTACTCTAAAGCACGCCAGTGCCCCAGTGACTTAAATTAAGCTTAATGTTGTCACACACAAGCAAAAGGGACTTAGAAGTAGAAAATGGCCGTTAATTAAACAAGTTTTACCAAATAGACACTTCAAATAGTTTAATCAGCGTGTCAAAATCGAAATACTTGAAGAACCAACCAGTTGCAGGCTCATCCTCTTGTTGAACACCCTTTGCCTTTTTCTTCTTACTCTTCTTTTTCTTTTCTTTTTTGGCCTTCACATTCTTCTCCTCCGCCATTACTTCTCCAGGCTCAGCTTCAGCATCTTCACCAGAGCCCTCAGTGACTTCCTCAAGTTTTTGTTTCTTAGATTTTGTTTCTTATTAGATGTTTTCATCTTGGCCCCGGGAACATCTAAACCATATTCAGATTCATCAATCTCTTCAAGGGAAAGAAAGCCTGCATTCACCATAATCAACAAAAGTTATGAAATAGGTCCATCCTAAAACCTTAGCACAATATAGCTTCAGGAAAACATTTTAGACAACAAAAATGCTTCAAAATACTTAGTTTAACCTTGTAAGATTCATATCCTTGAAATAACACTACAGCTATAGCATTATATCTTTACTAACCTTATTTCATCATATTCATTGTTTCACATTGAAAACATAAAAGCCACCAACGTGGCCAACACTTTGCGATGAATTCTCTATATAACCGAAGAAATTCAAGAAAACAAGACCGATGCTCAACACTGGAAGCTTAAGATTGTCAAATTCATACATATACACCCAAAACTCCAAAACACCCCAAGACTCTACTAGGTACTTAAGTGCTTAGAAATGCATCAAAAGCAACGAAATCAGTAAAATTAATCACAAAAAGTAATCCTAAATGACCACTTTGATTAACTTAGTTTATAATTTTTAAGTCCAAAACTCCAATCCCTTCAAAACAACAATGATAAAACTGAACACATACCAAGCTCCATCACCTAAAACCCCCATAAACCCAAACATCCCTTCAGCTCCAAAGCCAATGTTAAGTAACAAAACAGATAAAAACACTTACCATTGAAAATTAAGCCAAATTTCTACCTTGTTAAAACTAAAATAAACAAGAACATCAAACTAATAATAACCAAGCTAAATTGAACACATTCAAACAAAAAGAAAAACATGGGATCTTGCTGTTTTTATAAAGGCTAACCTCCATCGAGGTCCCCAGAGCCAATGAAGAGAGAGAAGGCGCCATCTTCTTCTTCGTTGGGAAGGGAAGAGTCCCAAGGGAGCAAGTCGACGTTGCACAGTTCAAGATCCTTCCTTTTACAGTGTTACTGGCAACATTGTGTCCTCGAGGTTGCGAAGGGTCTTTCGGTTCTTGTTTAGCGTCGACGTTGTGTTTGTCGTCAATCGATAGCGGATTTTGTGGAGTTGGATTGGGTGCTCTGCTTGGGATAAAATCTGGGGATTATTCAAGCTTGCCTGTTGGACTTTTGATTCGGTTTGTTGCAGCATTGTTGCCTTTGGGTTGGATTCAACAACTGCCCATGGCTCATCCTGTTGACAAGGAAATCAAGAAATGTACTGAAGAAACTGAAGGGTTTGAAGAGCTGTTGGTTCATTGAGTTCGCGTTTCAGATGTAAGTATCAAACATGAGTAAAGTTCAATTCTTTTTTTCTACAAAGTTTTCATGTATATAAAGGATTTTCAAAAGGTGATATCTCGCATCTATATTCGAATATGTATCGAACATGAGTAAAGTTTAATTGTAATATGTATATATAGGTGTGTGGGAGAGGAAAATCTTTATTTACCAACATACTCAAACTTGGAATGCTTGCATCTATTTCATTTGTAAATAAAGAATTTTCCGCAGACAACTGAGGAATGAGAAAGAAATTTTGTACATAATTAGAAAACCTGTGAGTTTTAAGATTAATGGTAGGATTTTTTTATAGTATTAATACTGTTAATAGGCAGTTTTATGACAGTTGGGTGCATAAAATTGTATGATAAACTGACACTGTGAGCTTTAACAAGCTGCCTTTTTTGTTAATTTAATTTTCACAAATAATCTTATCGAATAAAATTTTCATAAATAAATAATTTTAAATGTTCTTTTTGTGATGGTTAAATGAATGAAAATTGATGGTTTTTATCAATAGGATAATAATCCAAAAAATAATAATATGATTTAATTACAATATTTTGAAATTTAGGGACCAAATTATAGTTCCTGCGATAATTTAAAAGGGTCTTTTGCAATTAGCCCCTAAAAGTTAATATACATTTAAAATGTCTTTTAAAAATCCCGACCTAGTTTCTTCGCACATCGTCGACCCCAAACAAGCTTTTCTCCCTGTTCTCCTCCTCTAGTCCCTGAACCAAGGTTTCTCTTGACGACAAGTTATCAACCCAGAAATTAATTAAGGTAATTTTTATAACACTATACTTAATTTGAAGAGTGGTTTCTTGATTCATGTGATTATTGAGCTTTTAGCGGCCTCGATTCGCTGTTATCGGTGTGAATTTTTTTTCACACCGCTATTTGGTCTTTAGCGGTGGCGGACGGCGCCGCGGCACCGCTACGCAATCGCTATTTGAAACCCTTATTTTATTATTTAAAACGAAATCCTTTTTTTTATGTTTATGCAGATGGGGAAGAAAAAGGATAAAACTTTGAATGAACCCGAATCGAAAGTTGATATGAAGTCAATGATTCATGAAAATGCTTTGTTCTTTGACAAATTGGTGGAGTTAATCCCTGCAAGGTTTTATCTACCTGATGAAAAGGATAAGCCTTGGTTTCAGGGTCTTAGCAAGGCCGAAAAGGCTTCTGCCAAGAAACAATCTAGGGAGAACATTAAGAAAGCCCGTAGAGATAGGTTAGATCCCGAGAAGTCGACGAAAACGACTCTGGATTTGTTGAAAGAGAATTTGGAGAAGGAGAAATCGAATATGGATAGTGATGGTGAGGAGGAAGAAATCGAGGTCAGGCCTATAATGTCTGATTTAGATGGTGGCGAGGAACGGTCAGTGACCTATGAAGAACTTAGGGAAAGGCTTCGTAGGAAAATCGAAGAGCTTCGGGGTGGTAGGAATACTGCGGGTTCAGATAAAGGGAAGAAGAGGAAGAATGAGAGGAATGATAAGAAGGGTAATGCTCAAAAGAAGCAAAAGAGGGATGGCGGTGCCGAAGAGAAGAAGGTTGATGCTGATGAGGATAAAGTAGAGAAGGATGTTGAAGAGGCTGCAAAGGAACTTACTTTTAGTCGTGTTAAACTCGGGGATGATGATAAACGTGGGAAGAAGAAGAGAAAACTTTCAAAGTTCAAGGAGCTTGAAAATGCTATGAAATTAGAAGAAGCTAAGAAGGACCCCAAGAAAGGAGAGGTTGTTGCGAAGAAGCATTCATGGAAGGCAGCGATGGACAGAGCTGCTGGGATTAAGGTTCACGATGATCCGAAGTTGTTGAAACAAAGTATACAGAAGGAGAAGAAGAGGCACCAGAAGAATGCTGAGAAGTGGAGTGAGAGGGTTGAAACAACTGAGAAGTTGAAAGCGGAGAAACAGCAAAAGAGATCGGAGAATATAGCCGACAAGATTCACCAGAAGAAGATGCGGCGCATTGCAAAGAGGGAGAAGAAGCTGTTGCGACCAGGCTTTGAAGGTCGCAAGGAGGGTTTTATTAATGAAGGGTCAACCTAAGGTTCTTTTCTTTTAAGTTCTGCATAGCCTTAAGAGTTTTTCATTTACATCATGTCATAGTTCAAAGTAAGGTTACATGTTAGGAAAGCTGTTCTTACAATTGCTTTTCCTTTATTTTTTTCCACCTAGAGAAAATGAATGAATGTTGCTTGAGAACTAAATTTGGATTAATATACTGCGAAGTGTTTGATTCAGATTGTTTATGGCCTTATCTGTGTCCTTTGAGCTTCAGCTTACGTTTGTTACCTCCATTTGTGTTGATTTTGTCATACGGAAACAAGAAAATGTGACAAGATTGGATCTGTGTTGGAACACTATGATGTTTACTCTAATCAGTCCATGAATCTTGGAAAGGCTAGAAAAGAAAAGCGAGACTTATGACACATGTTGGCTACTTTGGCTTGTTCCCTTGGTCGTTTGAGGCATTCAGTTGATTGAATGACATCATCTATAACATGATTTGATCCATCTGGTTCATATAGTTACCTTTTAAGAATATGGTCCAATTAATTCATAGTCTCTGTTACAAGCTTGGTGAAGATGATTCACACCTTTAAGAGGCTCATTCATGTAGCCACCTTTAAGAGCTTATGTGCTTATGTTCATGGTCTGGCTTGGTTCATTCATATAGTCACATTATAACCTTTTCTAAGAGGTATGGTTTAAGAAGTCTGAAATTCACAATTATTACATGTTTTAATTTTGTTGTAAATTCCTTCTGTTGGATTCTTCTTAAACATCATGAATTACTCTCAATACCTATCCCCTGTTCTTCATGAATTTTCCAGAACTCCAATCTGGAATAATGTTTAATCTTGTTGTCTAGCTGAGATCTTTGTTGTGTATTTTGGGTATTAAAAATGTTTAATCTGGAATAATGTTTATTCTCAATACCCATCAAACCATGTAAACATTATTACCAAAAATCTCATCATCAGATTACAAACCAGATGTGCTGCAAATCCATGTTTCATCATCACATTACATCATAGGAACATGAAAGATAACCATCTTACATACATAACTACATTCAAGAAAAGAAAAAAAGTAAGTTCAAATTCAACTGCAAAAGAAATTACATATTTAGCGAGTTATACCCCTTATCAAGCCCTAGACCCTGTTACACCAGTTCCAGCCTTTGTCCCTAGTTCATCCCCCATGCCGTAGTCGGTATCTCGATACCCCGGTCCATACCTACTGCTGTAGACACCGGCATGGATCAGTAACACATACAAAAGTTGAGTGAATGTGAGGATTATTATGAATGCTTCCAGTATTCTCAGCCTCCATCCTCTCCATCCTCCTATGTTTATATGCTTGCAAGCAAATCTGCAAATCAAATATCGTACTCTTATCTGAATATATAAAATAAGACTCGAAACAACATTAAACGGGGAATCAGAAGTTCCACCCAAATGCTAGTACAGTCAAGGCCCAAGCAATGAGTGCAGATGATCCAGCTGCAGCCAAACTATCACTTCTCCAGGATCTAATATGATGCCCTCCTGCAAACTTCGATACTATGCCAACCACAGCAGCCAATATTGAAAATGTCAAGAAGAAACCCGTTGCTCCATTCCCACCCATACCTGAAAAAACAAACTCGAATACGATATTACGATCGTTATTTTATCAAATTCGACTTTCTCACCACCATTAAACAGGGAATAAACGGGTGAACTTACTTGGATGATTAGTCTGTCCATTGATATACCTATTAACACACCAACTAGCAAACCCCAACACGATGAAATACATAACCAAGTTGATGAACAACAAAGGAGCTGCAACGTTTCTTCCCACAGTCGCCATTTCTCTCTCGTACAAAACCCTAAACAAAACACAGATGACGATGATTCTTGTCTTGGACTTGTTGCTGTTATGGTAAGTGATGAGCTCGGAAATGGAGGGGGATAATATAGAGAAAGATAATGGTGTAAAGGGGAAGGATGGAATCCATACGTGTAAATCAACGAGGCAGTGCATGGCGGGGAACAGGAAACAGGTGGAAGGACACTTGTCGAAAATGGTGTTTATGTTTCCAAGGGATGGGGATGGTCTGGTACCTTTAAGATTTTTGGAGACGGTGGCCGGTGGAATACATATCCAGTTGTTGCAGAGAATAATATTAATTATCTCCATAACTATATTAGTTTTGATCGATCAGCGACGGCTTTAAGGATTTGTTTTTACCTTATTTGTTATGTGTTGAAATAATATATGATTGTGATGAGTGTTACCTCCCATGATAATTCGAGTGAAAGAATTTAAATTCGAAATTAGGGGCGTAAATTTTTATTATGGACACAAAATTTTATGTTAGGTGTGTAAATTTATATAAATAGTAAATTGCATGATAATTTGAAGATGTACGAAATTAGCGGTATAAACTTTCAGTCCCTAATTCCTGCACTTTAAATTGAGTCCTTAAACCCTAAAATTAAGGCACTTGTAGAAACTTTTAGTTTCCGTCGCCATTGTATCAACAATTATCTTTTTTAAATATATAAAAACTTAAAATTTTCAAGTGTATAGTTATCCTCTAGTTTCCCATCGGTTCACACACGTTAATCTGGACGTAAAAAAAGTATACAAAATTACATATTTATTCTTTAAAAATTAAAATTTTAATTTATATTCCTAACTTTAAATCATAAAGCTTAAACCCTATAAACTAAACCCCTAAAATAAAAATGTATAGATTACACAATGTATGTATTAAATAATTTTCTTTTAAGTTTATATACATATAAAGTCGTAGTTGACATAAAATCTTAACTTTGATTCCTATACAACTATTTTCCTTTCTCTCATTAAAAACTATGAAATTTTAACTTGTGCAAGTGTAAAGTATGAATTTGTACTTAATCCAACTTAATTCCACTCGAATTTTATAATTTATATTAGAATTATTATATTAAAATTCGAATCCCAGCTTAATACAACCTAAAGGCTAAAGCTCGTGTATCCAACCCAAAGCTTTTATACTACCCATGATCCAATTGATGGCCCAAAACTCAAATTCACCCTGTATTAAATTTCTCATAGTTTACGCACCCAATTTTTTTTTCTTTCAAAATTTGCTTATATATTTAGAGAGAGAGAAAAAGTTAGTTGCACCACATGTCCCCAAACTATAATTATCATTTTAAATTAGTCGCTAAATTGTTAAATATTTTAATTTTATCCTCAAATTATGTTTCTCATTCTAAATTGGTTCCTAAACTTTCTTTTGCAGTAAATGTATTCTAAAAAAGTTGAATTTTTTAATGTGATATTTTAACTGTGAAAATTTTAAAACATAAATGTGACACCTTTACTTGGACGGAGAGTAGATAATTTCATCACTTTGAATCATCCCAAGCAAATGTATTCTACTGCTTTTTAATTTTCCCTTTGCTTTCAACAATGCCGGTTTTGCCAAGTTCTTTTTAAGCTTTTCCGATTTGTTTTTCGAAAGCTTTATTAAGCTTTTTCGAGATAGTGAAAAGAAGAGCACTGTTATCTTTTTTTGCTCTAGTTTTTGGGTGTACGAATCTTCGAAGAAATCGTACTAACTTCAAGGGGCGTTCGACTTAGTTATTACACATATCGGGCTAAATTTACTTCTAAAGCAATGGTTCTCCACGACGACACGGTTGCCATTTATTTATTTCAATTATTTTATTATTCTATCAGTGCTAACATTTTATTTTGCAGTCAATTATATCAGCAATTCAAAGTTCCATAAATAAACCGTTAGCAAATTTATTTCTAACGGTTGCCGTTTATTATTCTTCTAAGCAAAATAAATGTTAAAAGCAGTCAATTATCCCAAAAAATAAATATAAATGTTAAAAGCAGATAATTGAAGTAAAATATAACTGTTGAACACAATGGACAATCAAATTTGAACAAACGAATGAAAACAATAAGAAATAAAGGATACATCCATAGAGTTACCTATTTAAAGAGCTAACCTATTGCAAATGATAAATGTTTCGCCTGTAAATAATCATAATATTTACATTAACGATCCTAAAAGTTCCATCACAATTTCCCTTCTATTTTTTTCTACAGTGAAAGAACATTGCTTGGATGTCAGTGTTGGAATATGTGTCTAACATAGGCAAGTAGAACTTTTGCAATAATTGATCCTACAAGAATTACTGAAATCAATGCCAGGATTACGAAAAAAAATATTATTGAAATCATAAAATTTTACTACATGCCACTGGTACGGGGCTGAAATAACCGACCAACCAAATGTGCTTGCACTGATTTATGGTCTAAAAATTTAAGATTAATTTGGCAAATTGAAACCGAAAAAAAGTATAGTGGGGATAAGTTATAAGTTTAATTTTTGAGGGTTTTGAATTTAAGATTTATGGTTATAATCTAAGGTTTAGGTTTTAAGATTTATAAGTTTAGGGTTAGAGATTTAGATTTTAAAGCCTAAACAAATATACATGCGGTAAAATATTTTTCGCTACTAGTGCATCAAATATTTTCTCTAATAATGTATATGACTAAATTCACTATCACCGGTTGAGGAGAAATTATATCATGGGCCGTTCCTACCACATCAACCATGGGACCAACCAATAAAAATCACCTATCTCATTATTTTTTTCATGTCATATTTTTTACCAAGTGAATCTTCACTCATATTTACCGTAAATCAATTTTAAAAACAGTTTTTACCAAGTGAAGATTCACTTGGTAAAAATATGACATGAAAAAAATAATGAGATGGGTGATTTTTATTAGTTGGTCCCATGAATGACGTGGCGGGAATGGCTCATGATATAATTTCTCCCAGTTGAGGTACATTAATTCAATAAAATAAGGTACAAAATAAGAAAAATATAAATTTAAAAGCTTATATTAATAATTTACTTTTAATTTTTTTCATTAATTAGTATCAATCTTCCTCATTTACTTTTTTTTTTCAACTATCTTAATTTCCCCTTTTTTAGTTATTTTACTTTATCCTTCCTTTTTATTAATTCTTTGTTAATTTCACGCACATAGTGGGTGTACATAGGACTAGTATCTATTCTATTTTTTAGTTAGTATCTATATTGTTAATAACGTATTTGATTGAGTTTAATATCACAAGTTAAATAATATCAACTCAAGAAAAAAAAGTGCGTAAAATAAAATAATATAATAAAAACTAAAATCTATAATATATATGAAATATTTGATTAAGTTAGTGTCATGAGTCAACTCGACATCAATTCAGTTAAAAAATATGAAATCATTCTTAAATAATAATAATAATAATAATAATATGACGATGATTTTTTTAGATAACTGTTTATATTATTACCCAAGAAGCAGGAAGAACTTGCTTCTGTTCAAAATATCCACAATCAGCTATACCAATATACCCCAACTATTACAAAGCTGCACATTAACAAAGTGAGTCCTATTTAACAATTTGTCCCCCAATCTAGCCTGAATAATGGGTTTAATAGCCGGCAGGATTGGCTCAGTTTGAGCACGAAAAATCCTACAATTTCGCTTCTTCCAAACAAAGTAGTCCCTGAACTCGTCTTCAGACCCACACATGACACAAACCTTCTCACCAATCACTCCCCACTTGGACAACCTGTCCCTAGTAGGGAGCCTCTCCATACAGCCATCCAAGATGATGATGTTTTATGTTTTCATATTTTTTATATAAAGATATAAATAATACAATAAGAATCATAATTTGAAAATTAATATGTCAGTCTAATGAATTTAATACAAATTCCTCACAGCTTCGTATGTAATCAACTGTCGAAATAATATATTTCAAAAATAAATATTTTTATTTATCTATATCGTGAGTGTAACAAAAGTTAACATATTTAAAATGTTATACTAATAATTTACTTTTTATTTAAAAATAATTCATTTATCAACCCAAACTTTCTATTCATACTTCTCCTTAAAGAATGTAAATATTTTTTCCCTTTCTCTTTCATGAGTTAAGTGACATTTCAATAAAAATATATACATAAAAACTAAATAATATAGGTTTTTGTTTATGATGGTTTATATAAGATTCTTGATTGCTGGTTTGATGTGGGGAAGTCGGGTTTCGGGGTTTATAAGTTTAGGCTGTCGAGAATTGAGGGACAACCTGAGATGGGTAGTTCGATAATGAGGTTTGCTGAGAGTCTTAGGACTAGGCCTTTGTCTGCTAGGCCAACGGGGTATTTGACTCTTGACATTTCCATGAAAAAAGAGCGAGTTCCGATCTTTCTTTATAATGATATCGATAGTGATCATGATCCTATGTATTATGATTACCTTGTGAAAACTGTGTTTCCTCTTAATGCATTTGGTCATGGGAGTAATGGTACTGGATGTGAGTGTATTTCGGGGTGCACGGAAGGGTGTCTCTGTGCTATGAAGAATGGAGGTGATTTTGCGTACGATTACAGTGGGATTCTCTTGAGAGGGAAACCAGTGATATTTGAATGTGGGAATTTCTGTCAGTGCCCACCAACTTGTCGGAACCGCATTGCACAGCATGGGTTGAGAAATAGGTTGGAAATATTTAGGTCAATGGAAACGGGTTGGGGAGTGAGGTCCTTGGACTTGATACAAGCAGGTTCTTTTATATGTGAGTACACAGGGGTTGTTCTCACAAGGGACCAAGCAGAAGTTTTCAAAATGAACGGTGATAATTTGATTTATCCCAATCACTTTTCTGAACGATGGACTGAATGGGGGGACTTGTCTAGGATATTTCCAGAATATGTGTGTCCTTCATATCCCTCAATTCCACCTTTGGATTTTGCAATGGATGTCTCGAGGATGAGGAATGTTGCTTGTTATATTAGCCATAGTTCCAGTCCGAATGTGCTGCTGCAGTGTGTGTTGTATGATCACAACAACTTGATGTTCCCTCACCTTATGCTTTTTGCAATGGAGAATATCCCTCCTTTGAGAGAGCTTAGCATAGACTATGGTGTAGCTGATGAATGGACCGGGAAGCTCTCTATCTGTAACTAAATATCTAAGAGGATTTTTGGATTTTGATGTGGTGTAGCAGGGCAGTGAGGCATGATATACTGAGGTGAGCTCCACTTCCAATTGTTGCAAGCATTTCCAGTTGTGTATATTCAGTTAAAGTCATAATAATTTGTGGTGTACCCATCTTATCTTTAGATGTTGCTATTGATTTTGTATTTCTCATTCTTTCTTATAGTCTAGTTGCCTGCCATGCTTGTTTGTTGGAGCTAGGAATTTATTCCTTTGTGCAACTTCATGGTGTGTACATCAAGTAGTGACTAGTACTCCATATGCAGGATGATGGGACGTTTGGCACTTAATACTGCTAAATGACTGTAGTTGCCTAGCTCCTAAGCTCATTTTTGTTTTCTACAGTGCAATGTATCTATGGTTTGTATATGTCTTTGCAGTAGTCTACATCTTGTTTCGTCTTTCCATTCTAATTTTACTGTTTATGTCTGCTCAGTTGTATGAAACAATTCTTTATAATTGTTCCTGACCGTGAATGACATAAAGTTATCCGGTTATTTCATTGTTGGATTTTTCCTTGACTAGCCAAATAATTTTAAGAATCATCCTGCTGTTTTTGTACTCTTTGGTTTAGTCACTGAATTCTTTTTCTCTGAGGGAAGGAGGGAAGAAAAAAAAAGTGGTTTTATACAGGTCATTTAGTTAAGAGTTCATGAGAAATTGATTTGTCTTCTATAGGGAAAGACTTTAGAGGAAGGTAGGTGAGAATAGACGTTGAGCAGTCCTTCTGGCATTGTAAAGCTTAAATATGATTAAGTCTTTTAAACTTTGGTACTGTTTAAGAAATATGGTTTTATGCAACCGCCTTTTCCATCTTGAAGAATACCAAGTGCTGTTGTTATTTTGTTTTGATTCCTTGTCCTCGTTATTAACGGTTCTCAGCAAAGTTATTCATATATTAGGACAAATCTTTTTCAAGTTGCCTTGTTAATAAATTGCCATAGGCTTTTTATCTCGTATTCATCATCATAAACTATCAATTTAAAAGCCGAAGGAATGTGCTAAAAGCCAACACTGTGAATGAAGCAAATTGGGTTGGGACCTTTGCAATACCCAATCCGGATTGGTTGGTCAATAGGTCGGACACCAATGGTTATACTAAAAGCCAGAGGGATATGCTTATATTTGAATATTTTCATGTTTACTTAGTTGATGCTATAATTAGTCTTGCAATGACAAATGATTAGCTCGTATCACTTGGATATCATCCATCAATAATGGTGGAGATTGCCGTGCTAGGTTTAGTCTTAAGGGATTTGAATGATCTAGTAGCTGAGATTTCTTCTGGCGTGTTTTGCATTTCTATGGGAAGTACATCTTGGACAAATTCCGTATGTTCTGTTGATTTGGAAGGTGAGCCGTTATAAAATGTATGATACCTGATGTCTGGAAGAATGCAACTGGAAATATCCCGTATTAGTTTTGTTTCCCTTTGCTAGTTTAAAAATGACTAAGTTCATACCATTTAGTATGACTGGGTTGTCAGATAATCTGTTATGTGAAGCATTCATATCAAATGACCTATACGGGAAAGCAAAAGTTTTTTTTGGTAGTAAAAATATAGTATACCATGGGTAATTAACAGTAAAAATAAGTTTTTGGATATTCTACTGCGAATATAGTACACCATGAGTAATTTTTCATATCTAGTTGCTCACTTAAGTGAATTTCTGCAGGTGGGGATCAGACAATGCATCCAAAACTGTTTGTTGTAGCCACGTTATCATAGTAAGTTCAATATCATGTGAATTTCTACAGGTTCCGATTGGATCAAACAATGCATCTAAAACAGCTTTTTTTTCATCTCTTCATCTGATTCCTTGAACATTTTGTATCTCTCCAGTTTTTCTGAATGTTGTTACAATGGTATCAGATAAGATTTTGCCTTCCTGGTATTTACCTATTTTCTTTGCATTAGGTCCATCCCTGTCGGCAGTTATAAAATATGCTGCATGAAATAGTCGCCTTATGCTTTTGTAAGATTGTACTCCCAACTCTGAACACGTTGAACTTCATTTTCGTTTTTGAAATCTTCCTCATATATATGAAGGTTGAGAAAGGACATATTCTAACTTGATTCATCTGCTATTATTGAGATATGAGTATATGTTTGACATAGTTGTATTCAATTTCTTACCTTTATATTCATATCTGGGTACAATCTTCGGCAAAGTTCAATGGTGTTACAGTATATCAGTGGGATATATCCACGTCTATGGAGTTATTTCTTACATCTTATATCTCCTACTTAAATTCATGTTTCTGGCTAAGCTTGAGAGATAACTATCAGCTTTAGAGAACCGAATAGGGCCTACCTGTTGAACCAAACATCCAAAGATTATATGGTTTTTACTCTCTGGTGACTTGTGTTCCGTCTTTCTCGAGCTCCCTTTGTCTAGCGCGCTCGATCTTCCTTTTCCGCCACTCTTCTAAAGCTGCAAATGTTGCATGAATAAAACAACAGGTTCATCAGAACGAGCAAAATGAGGAAAAAAAACTGGGTTTAGCTCAGTTGGTTCATACAATCATATCTTTAATCAAAATTCAACAAATACCAGAAAGAACCTGAATCGGGTTGATTAGAAGAGGAAATGGTACGAGAGGAACCGTTGAAGCAAGAAGAGAGAAACTAAGAGATTGAAAATATTCAAAGCTATGGTCGCATTCTTGAAAGATAATCTTAATCTCCATTTAATTGTGTTTTAGTTTAAGATTAATGTTACTCAGATTCAAAGTAAATATTGGTTTTGGTATGTTTCTGACATGACTATGAGTCAATCCATTCAAGATATATATTAGTTTTACGCTGGCGTAACAGTGTAAGTAGATCCTTCCATGCGTTCTAATCATATTATTGTACTCGTATTTAGATTTACATCGAAGATAAACGCCAAACACAAATATTTCAAGAAAGAAAGCTTTGATTTTTCAGCTGCATTGCCAAAGTTGCAAGTATTTACAACAATCTCTGTAGTATTCCAACAGTATTTCATCACTAAAGATGAGAAAGAAAACAAATTTTATATGATATAATAACAAAGCTCAGTTGAGATTGATCAAACTGGCACCAAATTGTAAAAAAAAAAAAAATCATGCCAAGAGCCAGAAATTCTTCTGGGTCTTGGAGTTGAGGACATAGCCTCCATTCCCCTTTTTCTGCACTCCGACACAGTTGCATGGGCTGTTTTCAATCAAATACTCTACCGTATCTAACAGTTTTGATGATGCCTTGGCATTTCCGGTAGGCTTCTTGTATCTGTAAAGGGAGGAGTACAAATGTTCAGGAATGAAGAACAAGACTAAAAATGGGTTGGAACTTTAAGATCTGATTTTATTTGGGTTGACCAGTGGTTATCGGTATTCAGATGAATCATTCTTTCTGATTTGAACGGAAAGCCACAATAACAGTGGTTGTAGAAAGTGCTAGAAAAAAAAAATGTGTGGTTTAAAAACCCTCTCTCTCCTCTCTTTTTTTCAACACTCTACAATCACAATTAAAATCTCTGTCTAAATTAAAAAGGATAAAAGACTTAATACCGATAACCGCAGCCGTTCTCGTCAAACAATTTACATATTGAAGGGAAGAGTATGGAGATTTTTTTATCCAAATATTCTGTTTTATAAAACTATTTACGGATTTAATGCCCAAAACATTAATTTCTGATTTAGCACTTATTTTTTAACCTCGTCTGAATTTTTATTTTTTAATAAGTTTTATGCAACTCGTCGTACCAATATAACAGGTTCATGAGAAACTCATTCAATTTTGACAACAAAAAAATTATTAAATTTTTTTAAAAAATCATGAGAACTGTCTTATCAATACGACGAATTTCATAAAATTCATCAAAAATAAAAAAATTCAGAAAAATTGTCATACTAGACGAGTTCTAGAAATAGGTGTTAAATCAAAATTAATATATTTTAAGAGTGTGAAAAAATGCTGGGTCTGGAACTCACCCAAGAAGGGCAGAAGAGAGACTTCGTTTTTGGCCAATGATAATAAGATCAATTCCAAGATCCTTGGATTTAGAAAGGATTACATGAGCCTTGTCTTTACCCTCCATGTCGGTTTTCTCTATACGTACAGGGATATTAGGCTGGGCAATCTTGCATGCATATGTCATCTGTTCAAGAAAATTCACATCGGTGGAGGTCCAATCGGGGACTACATTAGGCGCCATCGCGGCGGCGCTGGAACCCGAAGCAAGGTTTGGCTTCCTCAGGAAAGTAGACAACGTGTTCTTCCATGTGCATTGGTTCTCCACATGGAAAAGGATGAGTTCATCTTGTTCGAGCAATGCATGGGACAGTGCGTACTGGAGGGCTGCCGCCGAGTGGGGAGTTGGGTCAGCTACCACCAATACTTTCCGAGCCGGTGGAGTCACCATTAATGGCCCTCAAACCAGCAGCAGAACGGAGTCGGAACCGACACCACCGGAAAGGAGAGAGGTTTGGGATTGGAGGGGAAACAATGGGACGTAATATGAGGTTGTCATTTTGGTGATGGTGAGCATTTGCCATATTAACAAATGGTTTGCTTTAATTCTGTGATTCATGGCTTTGAACTGTTTTGGGGTTACACCACTGCTCTCTCTGCTTCTGTTTGCTAATTTTGGTGAATCCATTAGACCTGGTCAATTCCAACATAACCATGTTTTATACAAAAATAAATCACATATTGGGATTAAATATCATGTTTTTTTATGGCATTAATGTTACTTTTGTTGTTAATCGTTAGAAATATATTGAAATGGTGTGTTAATTTAGTAATATAATTTATCAAAAATAGTATTTTTATCGATGCAAAAACTTTTTTAAAATTGTGCTTTTATATAATATATTATATAAAAAACACTTTGTAAACTAAATTTTATCAACGCTTATCAATTTTAGGATTTAGTTTAAATAGGAAAAACGGCAGTATGATTTTTTTACATACATAATGTATATCAAAATATAACTCGTACTATATATATATTATAGATTATAAATTATAGATATAGATAATACAAAGGAAGCCTTAACTCACCACGGAGGGTTATGAACCTAGTTAAACTTTGTGTTCAACCATTGAAAGTCTTAAACTACTGAAAATACACGATCATACTTGGAAATCATTCAATCTTATGAGCAAATACATTACTTATCTGATAAAATAAATTGGTCAAAAATACAAGGGTGCATCTGTTAGTCTAAATACCACTCGTTCCTTTCAATTGATACACAAAAGAAAGGGTACTTTAAATTAATCTACAAAATGGTGCAAAGTATTATATGAACTCTCAGTATTGAAAACTCAGCAAATGACCCAGACTTCAACATGTTCCTCCACCTCGCACTTTGCCGTTGCTGTATCAACAAACAGGACTCGTGTGGCTGTTAGCATGTTAATGTCGGATATTAGTATCGGTCAGAAATAGGTACATTCAATATTTTTGAAGTTTTGTTTTCATATTTTTGGAGGATCGTACTCCATACCTATGTTCGAATATGTTTCAGTACCGTGTGAAAAACAAAAAGTTAAGATAATGTAGTTCAAAAGCAAATGTTTATCAATGCACATGCATTTGTATTCACAGTTTTTATGGGTATAACCACCGGTGTCCGACTACTCCGGATCGAGTACTTCATAGGCCCATTATGAAAGTGACCCTCCCAATCCAGTTTTCTTTGTTCATAATACCAGGATTCAAACCCCTAATTTTGCTTAAAAGACCCAGCGCCTCATCCCACGAGACCAGCATATAGTTATTATTATAATGCTTAAAAGGACCGATGCAGAGATACGTATACTTACCCATAAAACCTTCAGCTTTTTGCATTTAGTTTCTCCAAAAGGATTTTGTTCAATAGGCCAGGGTTCGCTTTGCCTTTTGATAGTTTCATTACCTGCAAATGGTCACTATTTTCAGAAAGGGAACTACTAATAAATTCATACAAAAAAATGAAATGCAACTTTTGTGTAAATTTAACGTACCTGGCCAGCAAAAAAGCCTTGTAACTTAGTTTTCCCACCACGATACTGTTCTAGCTGCTTCAGATTCTCTGATATCACTTTATCTATCATTTTTCCAATCTCAACAGGATCAGCTATCTGCAAATGTTGGAACATATGTTTCATAATCTCTAATAAACCATCGTTTCAATACAAAATATCAAAGAAATGACATATCCTCCACTTTATATCTCTTAGAGTAACTCCAAGTTACTGTTCAGATGCTCATTTAATGAGAAGCGATAAAACGTCGACATTCAAGCTCAAAAGCCAAGGTAAAAAATACCTTGAAGTTAATCTAAAGTTACGGCATTCACCAAAATGTTTCGCTGTTTGATCATATGGATTCAGTTCTCGTCAAATTTCTAATCCTATCCTTCTATTTTCAAAGACTTCAAGACTTACAACTAAAACTTCAATTCGGGGTTAATCTTAAGAGACAGACATTCAAGTTTAAAGGAATGAAATACGGCTAACTTGCCTGAACGAGGTCCTTCTCTTCTATGAGTCCCTTGACTGTTCCACCTTTGGCTAGCAGCTCAAATAGTATCTGCATGTTTTAGGAGAAATTGTTTAAAAATGATAACACTAACAAAGAATAAGGAATTTATGTTGAAATAGACAAAACGACTTCTTTTTCCTTTCTCGCTTATTTGTTTAATTCCGCAAATCAAACAGCTGCCAGACTGAGAAGTTTGAACTGTTTCACCCGGTAAAAGAAGGAAAGCTTTACCTCTTTTCCAATCTTTCCACTGATAGTCCCACCTTTAATGGAAGCTATCAGCTCCGCTAGCTCTTTTGGAGTAAGTTTGATCTCATTAATGGACAGCTTTTCGTTTTTCATATAGGCAGCAATATCACCCATGATCCAGTTGGCAGCCAGCTTTAAGTCGGCACCACTTGAAAGAGTTTCATCAAAATATTCTGCAACCTAAGACATTAATAATGTGAAAAAGAAAACCAATTTAGATCATTGTCTTATGATCCCAAACAAGATAATTTTAAGAGCAGGAAGTTACAATATGTTAAAACATTAAAGCTTTAACGTTTCCATTAATCCAACAATACAAGGGGACTTTAATAGAAGCTCTCATTTTTGTTTCTTAGATGTATCCATTAGCATTTGGATATATTACCGGCCATTATGAACAAAGAATAGTACTTTGAGGACTTACATTCATGTCATTTGCCAGGAAAAGAACATCCTGCATGCTCAGTCCCATATTTTCATACCTACGACGCTTTATTTCGGGAAGTTCTGGCAAAGAGTTGAGAATGCTATCAACATATTCCTGAGTGAGAACAACTTCAGGGAGGTCTGGTTCAGGGAAATATCGATAGTCAGACAGTCCTTCCTTTTTCCTCATCGTAATTGTTTTCTACAAAAGGGAACAAAGGTTTGTAGAGTACATAAGTAACAACGAAGTAAAATGGTCAATCATATATCTTAGACTAGCACTAACTTGATATTAAGATGCAGCCTAACCTGAGCGCCTTCTTCCCATAGACGAGTTTCTTGTACAATTTGATCGCCCTGGCCTTGACTAAGAAGCAGTGCCTGCCTCGATATCTCAAAATCAATGGCCCTATTAATTGATGAAAATGAGTTCAAATTTTTTATTTCAACCTGCAAATACAATATAAGTTTATCTGTCAGATACTGAAAATTTTACTAACTCAATGCTTTAGCTTTGCTCTATAAATGTGATAAAATAATGCAATTATCTCAGAGCAAAGTATTAAATCATAGCCACAACAAATATTAAGGCTTAACAAAGCCATAGATCTCATTAATTCAGGCACAGTATAATAAGCAATTATTTACCTTTGTTCCAAACTCTGATTGTCCAATTGGCCGAATTGATACATTTACGTCACAGCGAAGTGAGCCTTCTTGCATATTTCCATTGCTAATTCCCAAGTACCGAACCACCCTCTGCAATTCTGCTGCATATTCAGCAGCTTCAATTCCAGTTCTCATATCAGGTTCAGAAACTATCTCAAGCAAAGGCACCCCTGCTCTATTTAGATCAACCTGCAAAAGATAACCAGCAATGTCAATAAGCAAAACCAGCAATGTCAATAAGCAAACGACCAAGATAGTAAACTGCCGCCTAAACCATCTGAAATTGGTGATGGGGCAAAAAAGGAAAGGAAAAAGCAATAGCATAATTATTTCCCATTAAAGTGCCAGCAATATGAAATACGACTACACGTGCACAACTTAATGAACTTGAGTAAACATAAACCACATATGACCAAATTGCAGCAGAGAGTAATTGAAATGTCATTAGCAAAGGGAACGAATTGCATTTCCAGATGAGAAAAAAACAATATACTATATGGTTGTACTTTATTTTATGATACATATATATATATATATGTAAGTTATCCAAGAAGTGTTAGAGCTTGAGGGGAATGTAAGTTGACGAGAAGTGTTAGAGTTTAATTTAATGTGTAATTAGAGTTTATTTCTAAGTCAGTAGTTTAGATTTATTAGAAGTCTTATTTAAATTATGGATAAATATTATTTAAATTATAGATAAAAATATAATTTTAGTTATATTAAAACTCTGTAATTGCCTATTTAAAGGCTCACCTTATACACATTTGATTAAGAAGAATACGAGAAAATACAGAGAAACACATTGTTCTTTGTTGAAAATATTATTTTTGTTCTATCGTTAAACTGTAGCTTTTTATATTTTATTGTTCATTGTTCACCGGCTTTCATCTTCTTCGGCCACCATGGCCCCTTTCTCACAATATATATATATATATATATATATATATATATATATATCAATGTTAGAGAAGTAATTACCTGTGCCCCATTTCCAGAATGAAGCAGCTTCCCTGCATCCTCCTCCATGTGAACCCGGGTAATGCCAAACTTCCTATGACCACCACCGAACTCAAGAGGGAGATCCAAATCAACAAAACCACCAGTTGCAATTGGGATATCAAATTGAGATATTTGGTAACCCTTTGGAAGGTCTGGATAGAAGTACTGCTTTCTATCAAACTTCGAGTTTAGAGATAGCTTGCAATTAAGCGCAAGTCCCAATTTCACTGCGAATTCAATCACTTTCGAGTTTAAAACTGGCAAGGCACCAGGCAACCCAATGCAAATGGGGCAGATACTGGTATTTGGTTGGGATCCATAATTGTAAGGACAGCTACAAAAAGCCTTGGTGAGAGTTGAAAGCTGGACATGTGTCTCTATTCCGATGATTGCCTCATAGTCTCTTGTGATCTTGTCGACTGTTTCCTTCAGAGCATGTTGTGGAACTTTGACTTTGGGAGGCTGCTGCTTTTCTTGTGTAGCAGTTTGAGATTGAGAACTTTTCATCGTGCAGTAAAGAACACCATTCCTTCTGCTAAATAATGCAGTTGGGTAGAGCAAAAATGGGTGGATTTGAATAGTTCTAAACAGTGTGGAAGCCATGTTATTAATTATTCACTTCGGTTATGAAATCATACACATGAAGAATTCTCTCCGTCTGCAAAACAAAAAACAGGTCATAGGCAAGCAGCAACACACAAGACTAGAACAAGAGGAGGCACAAAAAAGCAAACTAATCGAGATTAGGACTTCGAACAAAAAATTGTTATAAGATAAAATTTGTTGAATAACCAGTTCGAATTTCATGCTTAAACCTTAAACAAGCTACAGAGTGGTCCGTGAAATGGCTCATGGCTATCTAAGATAACTTAAGAAGTCGAATATGTAAAAGCAAAAAAAAAGGGGTGAACATTTCAAAGAGAGGAATTTCGCAAAACCATAGAAAAACTTTTGGGGATGAACACTGCTGATCAGGTGGAAAACACCCGCAAATAGTCCAGAGTGCTTTATGATACGGTCAAACACACCGGTTTCGTATTCGATCTGACTACAACCACAAATTCAAACAGATTACAAATTTCTAATTGAAGTTACCCAAAAGTGGATCTTTTCACCACAGTTTCCTAAACAACAATTCTGTAAGCCTACTACAAATGCCAAACTAGGCTCAAAACAAGCTGATAATTCTTTTTCAGTTGTTTAATAGCCGAATAACAATAATATAACTCATTCAAATTAAAATTTTAAAAAATACAAAAAAATCATAGTCAAAGTGGAATTAAAATCTCAATTTACGTCAACTCAAAAGAAATTACAATCCGCAAATTATCAGATTGATTTGATAAATATCAACAATGGTTCCTCTAATATTCAATTTTAATATAAAATAACCTCATAAATAATTATAAAAAGGTAACAATTGGCAATATATTACAAATGAACTTAAAAAATCTCATGAAGGAAACCTTGAATTAACACATTATGAAGGAAAAAAAATTGAGAAGGATTCTTTGCATATAGATAAGGCGTTTGTAGAAATTCCCCAATGACCTTCATTATCCTCACACTGTGTATATATGTACATTGGCTTATTACAATCAGTTTTCGAAACTAAAAAAAACAATGAACAAACAATTTCTCCCCAATTTTAATAAATTACAACAGCCCTACCAGATTCCTCGCAGCTCGCTCAACGAAAGCCGTGAGAAAGTGGAGTGGGTTCACTCACTTCACTTAGAAAATACATTTATACATAAACAAATGGCAAGAAAGATTTTCAATGGAAAAAACTCAAAAAGAAACGATTTTGAAGGGAACCCATGAAGAAGAAAGGCTTTTTTGATGTAAAAGATAGAGAAACATAGTAAAGAAAAATTGCAGTTTCAGAAGATTATTATAAGTGAAAAGGTAAGATAGTGTCGTGCTTACTTGTTTGTGGAAGTCTGGAACTTTGAGACTTAACAGCCTTCCAACAGTCATCCAAATGAAACATAAAAAGAGAATCAACGAATATCAATAAAAACAACTTTCAAACTTAGTGTATAAAAATAATATGTATGTTTCTGAGAAACTTCTTAATAAGGTGGGTTTGCCGGAGTGGTTATCGGGTGTGATTGGAAATCATGTGGGTTCTGTGCTTGCGCTCACGATTGGTTGTTTGTATTTTGTTTTTATATAGTTTTGGTTTGATTAGATGGCTGTCTCTATAAATCGAAACCTTAAACATGTTAAGTATAATATTCTCTTGGAAATCGTCTTCTTCCGTCATCATCAGATATGTTTTTTTTGGATCAAAGTAAAGAAACTATCATTCAATCCAACCAAACAAAACAGAGGAAGAAAATGAAGGCAACACTGCCTGAAATAAACAAGGCCAAGATGGCCGAAAATCAAAAGGCACAACGGCCAAACAAGAAACAGGAACAGAATGTCCTGGGAATCGATCGCATAAGCACAATTTTTCGAAGCAGGTAGAAAGAAAAATCAGAGGCACTGAAACAGCCGGACGTCTTGACTCAAATGTCGTAGCGCCAAACAGTCACCTTGGACGGTTAGAGGGACCCGCCGTTGATCCCAAGGGTCGAGGAGATAGAACCGATGGAGAAAAGGCCGTTCAAGCCTTAGATCCAACATACACTATCTTTTCAGCATAGCCATCATTAACGACCGCCGCCATCACCAAGAGAGATGTCAAAGAGAGACTTCGAACCGCCTACAACCAAAAACTCAAAACGACCACGACCACGACCAAAAGGTTGGAAAGAATGAGAAGAAGATTTCGGCCACAATCCGAGAGCAGAGAGTACAAGCTCTTGACATTGTTTTGTTTGACATTTTGCTTCTTAATCTGAGAGCAATGACACATGATGCTAAGTAATGCATTGAGAGACCTCGCAAACAATTAAGGTGACGCGGATGAAATTGCACATCACACCCGATGAAAATATTTAAACGTTTGAACTACGGATGAAATTGCACATCACACCCTTGAAAATATTTAAACGTTTGAACTCGATAGTTCAAACGACGAACATCGAGACCAATACGATGTATCTTCGTGTCAATGAAAGATGTGAAGTTAGAAGAAAGTACATGGTACAACAACAACTGAATCAAATTATCAGAAACAATTGAATCGAATTTCATCGATTCAGTTTATTTTTTAAAATTTTAATGAAATAAAATATAGAATTAAGTTTTATCTCTGAAAATTATTTTTTAATAGTCTTAAGATGATTACGAGTTAATATATGTTCATGCTTTTTCTTAACTCTTTGATAAAGAACACACCTTGCTGACAAAGATGCTCGAAGCCGAATCTTCAAAAATAAATATCATCCTTTTTTCACTCAATCACTCATGGATTCAATTAACATGTATAACTTTAGATGTGAGGTTCAATGCAAATTTATTATGAAATATTGTTTATGAATTACGACTATAACCTCAAATCGATTTTTTTATTAGTTTTATTATTATTATATCTCCCTCCCTATATTTGCTTCACATTGATGAGCTAGTGAACGAAGTGGGCGTGCCGGAGTGGTTATCGGGCATGACTAGAAATCATGTGGGCTCTGCCCGCGCAGGCTTGAATCCTGCCGCTCACGAAATTCAGTTTTATTTTTTAAAAAGATTTAGTTCGAATCCTGTCAATTTATTTACTTTGTATTGATAAAACATTCAAAGAGGTGGGATAGCAAAATTTTGAAGGTTTGCATGGGAATGAATTAACGTTTCTAGCCTAGTTTATGGTTGATAGGATTAGGAATGAGTTTCTGATATGTGAAGTGTTGGAAAGTTTTCCTTTATTTTCGAATGTAGTTTTCATCTGTTTCTGATCTGGATTCATGAATCTGTCCTCCTGCAGGAGCAGCAGGTCTTAGTACTGCTTGCTGACGCATACGGAAGAACTTCAGGGCCAAAGGCAGCCGCCTGCGGTCTGGCAGTTATGCCACCAACTCCAGCTGCTGATCTCTTCCCTACAGCCCCTACAAGCCATAATTGGTAGCATAATTAGAGTATGTCCAGTCATTGTTCGTCTGACTGCAAATGTTGAGGATTTATGATTCAATCAGAAAATATCAGTCCTTCAAATCCAACTGTTTTTGCCAGTGCTGATAGCCAAGTGTTGGCTTCACTCTATACTTGAAGAGCAGTACTAAGTCCCCCAGCTGCTGCTGCTGTGTCCCTGAAAGATGCGACAATCACAATCCTGGTTCAAGAAATCGCCTCATCACAAGTTGTAGGTTACAGAACTTGTACATGGAGTCCGAAAGATGGCGGATGGAAGTGCTGCTGCAACCTGAAAATACATTGAGTGATACATGTTTTCTTAGTTGAAGACCCTGGAATGCTTGTCCCTGCGCTTTCGGTTGATTATCGTGTTGGAAACAATACCATCCCATGTTCATTTGTACCAAACAAAATGAAAATTGCAGAGGAAATTAAACTTGTATATGAATAATATGGAATCAGAAGAATCAATATTCATAATAATAGTAGTAAGCTGTTGCTTCAAGTACAAGAAATTAACATTTCATGTAAGAAAAACAATAAATAGTTGCAGACTGTCTAGGATTCTAACATGGGGCTGGGTCTGGGATGATCCAACAAGGTGGCGGGTGAATCTTGTCTGAAGAAAACTCATAAATTGGTTTCAAACTTCCATCTTTCAAGTTATATATCCCCATATCATGCCCTCCAAACAAGTAATCTTCCTCCATTTTCTCCCAACAATCATCACTGAAGTAAATGCAATCCTTTTCGTAGTTCAGAAAACACCGAGTCCACACCGAAACCGACTGGTTTCCACCCATGAACAGAGCGCGGTCTCCTAAGGTACCCATCTCCACCCATTTCAGCTCATTGAAATCCATCTTGTAAACATGGAACAAGAATGTCCTGTAAGGACAAACCTTGGGGTGATTGCAGACTTCGGTTAAAAGATCATGTTCGTGAAGCAATGTCCCATTCCAATCCACATAATACCACAAACAAAATATCCCCACTCGATTCGACCAAGTAAAACCTGCTGTTGCAAACATCTCTCAATGAGCTTTCTTTGGCGAGGGACTTGTCGGGAAGCGGAACAAAAATGTTGTACTTTTTCTCAACACGGCCGCCTCCAACATTTAAATCCCAGACTTCAATACCGTTTCTGTCACTCAAAGCATAGAGATAGTTTCCATGGCATATGATATCCTGGTATGGTGGATGACTAACTTCAACAACAGTCCAATAATTGTTTCCACTTGCATGATATGCAATCTCCTCACCATTATTACACAACAAAACCACACTAGAGTTTCCATTGTTGTTTTCAGGTTTTTTCGTTAGAATTGCTTTCTGAATAAAACATTCTCGTACTTGTTTCTCACGCAACTTCAACAAAAACCTACCATATCCATTTTCAACGTTGAAGTAATCGAGTTCTAAATCACCATCGATGTTCCTTACCATCGTCTTCAGCCCTAGCAGACGATCGACCGAAGGGAGCTCGATCTTCACTTGCTTGAAAGGGTTAAACAGAAACGGGACTGCCTTTTCTTGCAAGAAAACCAACCATCCATGTGACGAACCAATGCAGCAGTATTCACTAAACTCCTTTGGAGGCGCCGTTTTCAAGGTGTAAAGACGATTTTCCCTGAGATTCAAAAACCCATGGTAGCCATTGTTGCTAAAGTCGGTTCCATCGCCTTCTTCGACTTGTTTCTTGGAAGGAAGCATGAGCCATGGCATCTTTGAAACCAGCTCTTCTCCGAGTAAGTTCCATGAACAACAAACGGATTTGGCTTGAACCACTTCATTGAAGCTTAACCTGTTGAAGATTGAGCTCAAGATAGCCGTCGGAAATTCATCGAATCTTGATGTTAATGGCGATTCCTTTCTTCTTCTGTTCATGGTACCTTGCACCACCATTGAAGGGGGAAAAGGTGTAGAAAAAAGGTTCAAATTGTGAACGAAATTTATAAGTAAACCAACTTGCGTTCCAAGAAACCTTTTTTAATGGAAAATGAGACTTAAGCCATGACATCATACGAGAGTACTATGAAGGTCTTCTCGAAAATATTTTGGATGAGTTCGGAGATTGTTTCGTGGATCACGTGGGAGTGTTAAGTCGTGTAATTGAACCAAGCCATTTGTCATTATATTTGTTTCTCGTTTAATGAGTTCGAGATTCTTTTATTTTAAAATTTAAGTCTATTTATTATCTACATTGAATTCGAGTAACACTATTCAAATTTGAATTAATTAGGTTTAGGTATGGAAATTCAGATTGTGGATTTAGACGTTTGTATATATTTAGCTTTTTGGTTTTAAATATTAAAATTACTATTCGCGGTGAATTTGGGACAGGTACAGATAGACACCTTTAGATATCCATTGTTCGAACTTGCATTACTTATGTGGATGTGGATTATAGATTTAGATATCCGAATTTAAGTCCATATTACAAAAATGAAGAGTATGCTTGCTTCTAAGGAAATTCTAAACTTGATCGTCCAACTTTTGGCGAGTTTGAATTCGGATTTGAGTAGATCCGAATATTTGATATATTATTTATTTTTGTGTGGATTCATATATCTTCCGGATAATAATATTTTATTTAGATACGAAGTGTGAAAAAAATCACAAATGATTTTCAGATTATACCGAATGTACATTTAAAGAATATTTAAAAATAAAAAATAAAAAAATTATGAGATACATAACAAACATTATTTGTGAAATTATTTTCTTCCATATATTGTATATTATATAATATACAATATTCAAATCTACAATTAATGTGGAACTTTTAATTGTCATTTTCTTAGTTAAGATTTAAATACATCTCATAGTTTTTGTTATATTTATATTTATAAAAAAAATAGAAAAATAATACATAAAAAGCATACACGAATTATCGAAATGAGAGAGAGATTTTGGTAAAATTTTAGATGAACAAATATGGAAAGAAATCAAATTGAGGGGAAAATAGAAAGAAATATTTTTAAGGTAGTAAATCCTTCAACTTTGGTAGGTTTATTAATTTCATTGTGTAATTTTTTTTATTATATAAATTACCATCAAAGGTCAACTCGCGTAATTTTTTTTTACTAAAATCCGTATGAGATAGACGATTCAACATATTTTTTAATGTTTATATTATGAGTTACTATCCATTTACACAAACGTAAAATTATTTAATTTCACATTGGTTTAGGATCATTCGATTAGTTGAGATTCATAGTTGAGATTAAATTTTTTAAATCGAGGATAATTTATTTTTATTTTTTTTGTAAAATAAAATCATCATTTCTAATTGTTACTTTCAGTTAATCTAATTTCACTCGTTAACGATCTTAACAAAGGGTAAAACTAGAAGGTTTTATATTATGTCAATGGATCTAGCTCATTTATTATATTATTTATATAATATAAATTTAATTTTTATATGATATAAAAATAATAAATATAATATATTATCAAACTAAAAATATATCGAGCTCGATTGTTGGAGCTCGAGTCTGACTCATATTTTAAACAAGCCTAGTTGTCCAAGCACATTTCGGGGCCTAATATTTTTGTCCAAACCATCTCGGATATCGTGGACCTT
The DNA here is from genome assembly GCA_019671005.1 of Hibiscus mutabilis. Taxonomy (NCBI): domain Eukaryota; kingdom Viridiplantae; phylum Streptophyta; class Magnoliopsida; order Malvales; family Malvaceae; genus Hibiscus; species Hibiscus mutabilis. The sequence goes on along the minus strand of CM033756.1, from coordinate 14,710,987 downwards.
TAGGCTTGTACAGGTTGCCCCAAGAAACCGAAAAGTACAAGGAGTATTCGTAAATTTTACCCAAAAAAATCAATGACTTTCTAAACATATCATATATTATATAAATATTGTATGAAAAGCCGAATAAAATAGTGGGCGTGCCGGAGTGGTTATCGGGCATGACTTGAAATCATGTGGGCTTTGCCCGCGCAGGTTCGAATCCTGCCGCTCACGATATACAAATTTTTTTCATCTTTTAGACCAAATTGGTTAAAATGACTTTCTTGAAAAGTTTGAGGACTAATAATGTCATTAGACCTAAAATTATATGTTAAAAAAGGGTTTTCCAAGATTTCCTTTAAAAGTTACCGACCCAATGCCGGCTCTTCGCCATCGGGTTTACGACAGACCAGAAAATTAAATAAGGTAATTTCCGAAACCCTATTTGAGATCTTCCGCGGCGGTGGCGGTGACGATGACGGCCTCTATTTAAAATCCTCAATTTCCAGTTTCTTAGAATCGATGACAAATTTCGTCTGTTTTGCTCCCTTTTTTAGATTGAAAATGGCTGCTTCAGTAATTAAGAAATTCTTCGTCGCATCAATGTTCATGTGGATAGCTCCTCTTGCAATCTTGTATGGTTTTAATCATAATTTACTTCCTGGTAAGACCCATTAATCCTTTTCTCTTTCTCTATATTTAATGTCTCAAAAAAGGGTTTTTTTTTGTTTAATTTAATTTAGAAGTTGAATATTATTTGTTTCTGATTCATGTAATATATTAGGTTGCTTCAATTTCCTTCTTTTTCCTGTTTTATTTGAAGCTTAGGGCGCTTTTAACCAAGTTTTAGCATTATGTTATGTTGTCAAGAGTAGTAGTTTATATCTTCATTCATTTTCTTAACAATGGAGACCGGAGACAAGAGAAAGAGTTACAGATGTTGGGATTCGAACTATTCGAGCAGTCTTAGAGAGACTGAATACACTAATTAGACATAAATCCGGAACAAGGGAAGGGGTTGTGGATATTAGGTTTTGAGCTTAAACTTGTTGGATGTCACCTCTGAACTAATTAGACAATAGTTCGGGTTACGGATGTTAAGATTTCAAGTTCGAACTTTAAACTTGTCTGATGCCACGACTCGAAGGAAACAGCATGAGCTAATTAGAACACAGTCCGGGATAAGGGGAGGGGTTACTAATTACACCATAATCTGGGATGTGGGATTTGAGCCAAAACTTGCATGAACGAATCAGTCTAAGTCCCACTATTAGCTTTTCTAGTGTAACTGACGGCTAAACTGATTCGGTAAAATGTTGAAAACATACAAACGAACCCTGCTGGTTTTGGAAATTTCAACTACATGTTATCCGTAGAAAGGTGATCGGTACTTATGTATCGGAGCTGGTTCATGTAAAGTTCAATAAGTGTCTTAATAAGAACATATTTTAGTAATCTGTCTACAAGAAAGTAAACACAGAAACTGTGAATGTCGAAAGGTGTGAAATCCGTGTGCTGAGATATATTGTATTTGAAGTGGTTAGTTTAAAGCTCCCCGTAAGTGGCTTAATAAGAGCATATTTTAGTAAACTGTCTATGAGAAAGTAAACACAAACATTATCGCTGTCGAAACTTGGAGCTCTTTACTGTTGAATGATTTAGATGCTCGAATGTGTGAAATCCGTATGCTGATATTTTGTAGTTTATACATTTTAATCCCGGGCCTAGTGAAGTGTCTGTTGGCAATTTTTGCAGAATCACATTCAAAAGTAGTTGAAAACCAATTTTTCCCCTTATATTAGTGCTTATAAATGCTGTGAAAACCTGTTCTTTATGCTATATAATTCAGTTAGTTGAACGAGATACACCATTTTTCCGGAACAGGTTCATCGAATTTATCTCCCCATGCTATGACACTAATGAGCGGGTTCGTTGCTGTAATCTCGGTCAACATAGTTATCGCTTTCTATATCTATATGGCAATGAGGGAGCCTGTGGATAAGCATGAGCCGGATCCAAAGTTTCTCGCCGATGCTAAAGCTAGTGTAAGCAAGCCAACAGGTGAAGCTTCAACCTCTTCTGAATCCGTAAAGAAACAAGATTAGGATAGCTGAAAGTAATCACAATGGAGAGAATGGAACAATGTGGTCTGTGTTCCATACTTTGTGCCTTATGATTAAGAAATCAAGTTTTAATGTTTTTGTTGTATAATTAGACTCAATGGTTTCAATCTTTTCGATATTATTATCGAGTTTTGATCCGTATCTAGTGATTTCATTTTTTGTAAACTTGTATTGGTCTGCATTTCTGAAATTATACTAATCTTTCAAGTTGTCCGGGGTTTCACCCAAGCTTCTTCATGCATGTGTTGCTGGAGTTTATAAGCCTGCAAGGGATGTTGCAATCATTTTTTAGGTGTTTTAGCTCTGATTTCCCTTTGCCCTATGTGTCTTGCACAAACTTTTCATTCAGTCTGAAGTACCTATGTTCGACACTTTAGTCAAACATATTCCGACATGCATAAATACGAGATATGATCCTCTCAAATATGAGAAATTATATTATGGGTCATTCTCGCCATGTCATTCATAGAACCAACCAATAAAAATCACCTATTTTATTATTTTTTTCATGTCATATTTTTATTAAGTGAATCTTCACTCATATTTACTATAAATTAATTTTAAAAACAGTTTTTAAGATTCACTTTGTAAAAATATGACATGGAAAAAATAATGAGATGAGTAATTTTTATTTGTTGGGTCCCATGAATACGTAGCGTGAATGACCCATGATATAATTTCTCCTCGAATATATAAGAGAATTCAAAAAAACAATAAGTATACTCGAAGTCTATCTTAAGTACAAATGCAGACATGGATCTCCAAATACATATCTGAAAACAAAATATCACATGCCTTTATTCAAAATCCGAGTCCGAGTAACATAAAAACCGAATTATTATCAGTAATTTTTCAATCTGTAATATCAAAGCAAAGCTTAGCCTCATCCCAGGGGCCATTAATCTCAAACTTGTATTCTTGAATCCTTATAAGCCAGTAAGGGCAAACCACATTAACAAAGATCAAAATTCCCACCAATAACACAAAAAGCAGGCAATGAATGCTATACACAAATGTTAACGTGACAGCCATTAACCCCAAAGAAAACAGAAGGTGCAACCTGAAAGAGTATTTCTTGATACAGTAGGTGACCAATGGTGCAAACAGGAAGATTTGTAACGAGAATAGCATGGTCGCAAATACGTGTACCCGAGAGGGTAATCGAGATGCTATGAAAACCGAAGCGACGATGGAAGCGTTTAAGGAAATACAGCTGGTTAGGTTAGGATTCTTAAGAGCCCCCGAAGGTCTTATTGTGGAACCGGAATAGTCGTGTAGGAAAAGATGGAGCAAGAGAAGTGAAATGGTTACTGCCCATATGGAATCCGAGCTGATTGACCTTGTTAACGTTTGGTATATCGGAGCTAACACGAACAATCCGGTTGTGAAGAAGGAAACATTGAGGGCATAGTTCAAAAGACGTTTGAGGGATAGCATCTCTTCGGTTAATACAAGGATTATAAAACCAGAACCGAGAAGGCTTACATCGAGAAGCAATAGGGAGTTTTCGTTGAGGGTTGACCTAAGGGTGTAGATCCATACCAAGACTACAAGAGCAACAATGCATAGATATTGCGAGATGGAAACCGAATCTTGCATCACCTTAAGCATATTGCGTTTAACTACATTAGCATTCATGACCATATCTTCCAGGAAAGTCTCGTCCGTGTGATTGTCGTCGTAACCGGGTTGCATCCCTCCATATGCAACTTTTCTCCATCTGGATGAAGTCGGGTAAGAATCGGCACTGAAGTTCGTATCCATCTCAACAAGGCCACTGCTGTGGGAGAAATACAACTTCCTGCTTCAGACTGTCACAAAGCAAAATGTGCATCTTCTAGGGAAACCTTTGCTTCCACTCCATTAGATTTTAAGAAACCAAATCTAAGATTGAAGAATGTTTCAGGGTTAGCTGGAACAGTAAACAAAGAAAGTGTTCAAATATTGCAGAAAATTAATATCCTACACAAAACATTAAAAGAAGAAAACTTACAAAAAAATGGACACAAACATGTATCCGACACTCATACTCGAATTCGAGAAACATATTTTTCAAGAACAATTCAACAGATGAATGAACCCATGTTCATTTCATCATTTTCCCTTATATGAGGCAATCCAATTTATCCAAGAACACATTCAAATTCATCAATCAAAGGGAGACAAAGGTTCCCATGCAAAAAACCACAGTACTAAAATGAAATTAAAAAAAAATGCAAAAATTACTGAAAGCAATAAAAGAAAGAATCAAGGAACCGATATCTGATTCAATGGCCGTACCCAAATAAACAAACATCAATTAAATCCACTTCTCGACATGGGATTCTCTACAAAATCAAAATTTAATCCACAAGATTAAGAATAACCCAGAATTATAAACAAGTACCCAACTAAATCGAGCCATTTCAACATGTGTCTTTGTACTTAACAAACAATTAACAATGAAAGGAAAGGAAGAAGATTGTACCTTGAATTTCGAGATGGAGAAATGTAGGAGATGGGTTGAGAAAGGTGGGAGCTTTTTAAGTCGGTGGATTGAGAAAAGGCGAAGCCCAGGGGAGGGAAATTTAGAGAATTTTGATTCTGTAAAGATGGCCATAAACTGCAACTAAGACTCAACCGCTGGCCCAAAAAATTATTTAGATTAATTAATTGTTGAACAACTTTTGGGTAAACTATATTGATATTCACCGCATTTTTGGTCGTCTAAACGGATAATTTTTTATTATAGTTACTAAATTTTTATTTCTCTTTTATTACAGTTATTGTGGTTAACTCCGATTAAAAAATACTGACATGAAACGTTAAATTATTTTATCAAAAAGAATTTTAATTTTCTAAATTTCATAGCCACCGTCAAAGTCAATTTTTGATGAATTGAACAACCATCGGTCAATTCCGACAATAGAAAACATCCATTTTGTAAGAATATTAATATTGTTGGTCTCAAATTGATATGACACTTAACAATGGTAAATTCAAACTAAAATTCCAAATTAAAACTAAAAATTAAAATTTTTCGATTTGTTATTGTTAAACGTTTGATTTGCTTAAAATTAAACTATTTTAATCTTTCGACAAAACGGATCTTTTCCCAACGTTGGGATTGGATGAACATTTTGTCCATCAAACTTTTGGCTTTGGTGACGGTTGTAAATTTTAAAAATTAAGAGTCATTTTGAGAAGAAGACTCTAACATGTCATATCAATATCTCTTAACGAGAGACGACGACGGTGACAGTAATGAGAGCAAATTAAAATTTTAATTATTTTATTAAAAACATTCAATTTTAGTGATCAAAATAAAATTGTTCTAAAAGTTTAGTGACTATCCGTATAATTTATTTTTTAAAAGAAATAGTTGGTCAATTTCTTTTTAGGTAAACTACCTATTTGGTACCCAATATATTCTTATGTTTTTGATTTGGTAACCCAACTAATTTTTATTGGCAAAATAATAGCCAACGTTACGTTTTGTTTCTATTTTGATACCTCTACCATTAAAATTAACAACAAAGTTTATGTGGTATTTCTATTATTTTTTATGTTCTCTCTCCTAATGACAAAAAATACCACGTCAATTTTGTCGTTAATTTTTAACGGCGTGATACCAAATAAAAAAATATAGTATAATGTTAAATATCATTTTATAAAAATAATTGGGTACCAAAACAGAAACACGAGAAAGTGTGACCTACATATAAGTACTTCACTTTTCTTTTAATTTTGGCTTAATCGTCAAATAAGTGCCTAAATTATACATTTTTCTCAAATAGGTGCGTGCCTAAACTATATTTTGAGCCAAATAGGTGCCTAACGTTTCATTCCGTGATCTATTTAAAGTTTTTCCGTCAACGACCGTTAAAATATTTTTTGTCATTCAATCAAAACATGACACATGGCCTATTTTTTATTTTGTTTAATCTTCGAATTTCTTTAGAAATCTAAATTTCTTTAAAATTCCCTAAATTTTAATTTCTTTTTAATTAAACCCTCAAATCACATCCCCTCACCAACATCCTTACATGTCTGTGGTTCACCATTCACCGCCCAAGTGTTGGGTACCTCACCATTCGACATTTCTCACCCTCTAGTCGTCGATTGGAACTCAATCGACCTCTTTTTTTTCATTGTAGAGTATTCGTTGACGGTAAAATTGGCGGTTCATTTATCATTTTTTGACGACAAGATGATGTGGCTTTCGGTAGAGATGGTCCAATGAAGACAAGGGTGACCGGTAGTAGCTGAATTGATGGCGGGAGTGGAACAATTTAGGGATTTAGGGTTGGGTTTTTAGAAAAATTAAAGATTGTTAGGTTAATTAATATATTTTATTATTTTATTTTTCTATTTTCATATTTTAATTTTAGAAAATGATAAACTATGCCGCATGTTCAAATTTTATTAGACACTTATTTAGCCAAAAATATAGTTCAAATTCTTTTCTAAAAAATATAATTTTAGACTTTTTTTTTTAGAAAATTAAATGGTCAAATTCAACTTCATTGGTTGGTGGGGACTTAAGTGGGATCCATTTCCAGAAGGGGGGGCAAGGTGTAGTTTGCTTGTCTGCTTGTGCCGCTTCTATTTCTTTCGTTTTCTTTCTCGCGACACAAACAGAAAACTCAACAACAATCTCCTTTTCTTACCCTTTCCCTGGTAAAGTGACTAAGAGCTGAATCTTATGGCGTCCTCGTTGGTTTCTCCCTCCCCAATTTCTTCCTTCATCAGCAACAAGGTCAGTGCTTCCAATTACCCATTTTTTAAGATTATGATTGGTGTAGGTTATTTTGACTAACAAGAGGAAAAAAAAAACCTTTTTTATGGCCAGAAAGATTTGGGCTTTTCTGCTTTTCCTTCAACATCTCAAATTGCCATTAAGAAATGCAAGAAAAAATATTCGAAGAAAATCGTCTGGGTCATGGCACCCCAGCAATCCGAGCGTAAACCAGCTATGACTGGCTCTGTTAGTTCCTTTTTTATATTTTCTTTTTTTCATCTTCATTGACTGGTTAATGGATTTTTGTTGTTTTATAAAAAAAAAGTTTGTTTTTTTTCCTCAGGTGAAGACTGGAATGACAATGACAGAGAAGATTCTTGCAAGAGCCTCGGAGAAACCACAGTTGACTCCAGGTGATAATGTTTGGGTTAATGTTGATATTTTGATGACACACGATGTTTGTGGCCCTGGTTCCATTGGTATCTTCAAGAAAGAATTTGGTGAAAATGCAAAGGTATTCAGTTCATCTGCTAGGTTACTTTTGTGCATAATTGAGATCTTGATGATGCTTGTTAGGATATAATTAGTATTTCGAAACTGGAATTCGTGATTTCATGAAGTAACAACAGCTATGTCACTGTTGTAAGCTTATATATTGGAAACTGATTTTGGTGGTTTCTCTTGTTTCATTTTCCAACTAAATACTTGAAATTTCCTTCAGCTTGGTAACCTAACTATAACATTGGTAGAGTAGAGTAGTAGACTGTAGAGCCTTCAGCCTTGTGTGTGTGTCTTTATTCTTGTTCACAGCTGTCTATTTGCAGTGGCAGAATTCGTTAACCGAGCACCATTATTTTGGTATTGAAGGTTTGGGATCGTGAAAAGGTTGTTATTATACCTGACCATTACATATTCACCAGTGATGAACGTGCGAATCGTAATGTGGATATTTTGAGGGATTTCTGCACGGAGCAAAATATCAAGTATTTTTATGATATAAAAGATCTTGGTAATTTTAAGGTATGGCACTCGTTATCTTGTCATTCATTTCTAGTCCAATATTCTGAGGAACTAGGGGTATATTCTCTGTTCATTGGCATAAAATCGAATCCTATTTCACAACGTTGCAGGCAAATCCTGATTATAAAGGAGTATGCCATGTTGCACTTGCTCAAGAGGGTCACTGCAGGCCTGGAGAGGTATCAATTCCTTACCATAATTAGTGAATTCTAAAATTTTAATCCATGTGTCAAGCTCTCAAGCTGGTATTATCTTTTATCTCGGTCTTCAGGTTTTGTTAGGGACAGATTCTCACACCTGTACTGCCGGAGCATTCGGTCAATTTGCTACGGGAATTGGAAATACAGATGCAGGCTTTGTATTAAGCACCGGGAAGCTTCTGCTAATGGTTTGTTATTATTCTTTAATGTTTTACTTGACTAAAAAATGTATGTGCATGTGCATGTGCATGTGCAGTGCATTTTGAATTTTCGTTTGGTTTCCTACTAGTATGTAGCTACCTTAGGTTGGTAGCATCATGCTTACCATAGAATTATAGGCTGGTACTTACAAAATTACAATTAATTTGGTGGTATATTCTGTTGCATATTCAATTGCAGGTTCCACCAACTTTGAGATTGTAATGGATGGTGAAATGCCTCCTTATCTGCTTGCAAAGGATTTGATTTTGCAGGTAAGATCACATACTTTTAGGCAATTATTCCATTTTGATAAGCTTGAAGTCATAAATATGTTCATGTGGCCATTCTTTAGTTATTCATTTGCTTTCGTATATGTTTTTTGTAAAAGCCGTTCCCGTTTGGCAGATCATTGGTGAAATATCTGTAGCAGGTGCAACGTATAAATCCATGGAGTTTGTTGGAACAACTGTTGAAAGTTTAAATGTAAGTGAACCCTAAAATTTACATAACTGTTAACATTAGGTCCTTAGAAAAATGTTTGAGCTAGATTGATTTCTTATGGGAAGGAATCATGAATTTAATGTTCTGATTACTTGTATGGGTAGATGGAAGAACGGATGACGTTATGCAATATGGTCGTTGAAGCCGGGGGGAAGAATGGAGTCGTTCTTGCTGATAGTACTACATTTAAGTACCTTGAGGTGAGGGAAAAATTATTATGTTTGTCCCAATTCAGTGCCTGGATTGATATCAACTGTTGAACAATGTTGATTTCATTTCACGTCTACTGCCTGCTTTCAAGCCTAGCTTATGGGTTAATATCTTTTGCTTTCCACATGATAAAACATCTCTGCCATATGAACCAGTTTACAGCGATGCACAAGCAAGGTATATTTTTTTGTGATTAAATGGTTAATGAAGAGCACATTTTCTTATATATTATATACATATAATTTGGTATTTGAGATGGAAACTGGATATGGTTTTATGTTCTTTTATGGGTGGTTTTTACTGTACTGAGACGAGTCCTAATACGATTTACATCTTCCGGGTCTGGCTTTCAGTTTTCTTTCTGAGTACAGATTTGATATCTCAAAGTTGGAGCCATTGGTGGCTAAGGTGGGTTATCTCTATCACGTCAAGTGAAGAGCTCTTCTTTTATCTACGACCCTGCCCACGTCTCCCCATTGCAAATCTTTACTATAGATCATCTCACAAAAGTTGCTTCTCCGTATACCGCGGCTGCATCGGCTTTGACCGGTTATGTCACTGATCCAAGAGAGTTTTTGCAGTAAGAAGCTTGTGTAAGTTTAATGTAAGAGTCATATGAATAACTAGAAGGTGAGAAAATAAAACATAAAATGAGGGGAGAATGGAGATCTTGTTTCATTTTCAGTGGATTCATGCAAGAAATGCTATAACTGGATCATCTTTTTCAATGGATATTTGTGTTCGATTTTTATTATTGTTGGCTTAAATACCTATATGGCCCCTACACTCTTCACTTTCTCCCAACTTGGTGCCCAATCTTTTTCTCCAATTTGGTATCCATACTTTCATTCCGTCAACTACTTTGATACTTCTTTTAACACTGTATTTCTGAATTCATATAGCTTTTTGTGTTCAGAGTTCGAACTGTGGAAATTTCTTCTTCTTCTTCTTTTTATCTTATATGGAATTTAAATGATGGACTGCGACGCCGATGATGCTATATCGGTAGCTTCTTTATCGTTTGTTCCTTTTGTGGAATCTCGGAGCTGTAACAGATGAATAACAAGAATCAAGAAACCGAAAATTGAAAAAACCGGAACCAAATAGTAAAATTTTACCAAGTCCATTAGCTTCATAGGTTTTCATGATCCGGAGCCTTCAAACCGAGCTGAGAAACATTCTGAAATACGGATCAAAAACATGGAAACATCAAACCATACTTCCAATTCTTTTCTTTCGGATTCGGTTGATTGCAGATTTGAAAACATAGGAAAACATCAAGCCATACATCCATGGTACATCTACAAGCATCCAGTCTCCCTCTTTATCCTCATAAGTCGAAAGAAATTCAGATAATCCATCCAATAGCTTAGAGGCAATTGCTAATCGTTCCTTCTCTACACCTAAAAAAGGGTTATGTCCACATTCTAAAATTCGAATCTTAAACGTTAAATATGGATTTTTAAAATTTATTCTATAAAACAACTGAATTAAGCTCCGGGTTTAAACTTTTACCTCCGGAGTTTGCGGATCCGAGGAACATGTCTTCGAGTGCTTGAGCCAAACTCTCGTAGGAAGAATGAGGATTTAAATCCACTTTTCTTCCTATACCAATACCATCCATGTTGACCTAACATGCCCTGTTATTCCATCACTTTGTTTCAGGTTTGAACAGTCTTTTTTTTGGGTTACTTGCATCATTGGTCCCTTTGGTTTATTCAGCTCCGGGAGCTTTAGCTTGGCTAACCAAATTGTTCATCCTATTAAGACCTTATGGGTGGCCATCCCACAACTTTACTGCTTCAAAACAACATGGAACATTCAATAATATAATTTACAACAGTGACGATTTTTACTGCTTTCGGTGACATTTATATATTATAGAAAAACGATTTTGTATCAAAACGTCACTAAAAGTAGTAAAGTGCTATGTATACGGTACCTGATAGCAGTAGGAGAGCAACCGTCATCGGCGGCTCTTTTAATCCCGGAAACAAAAACTTACGGAGGAGTGTTGCCGTTAACGGAAGTTCGATGTGGAAAAACCACCGAAGGGAAGTCTTTGTCAGTCGAGATTCTACCAAGGGATAGCCCAGAGACGAAGCCAAAATACATGGTCGAATATCAGGAGAGGCCAAATTATTGAACTTAAAAATATAAAGTTTTATTAAATATTTAAATTCCAAATTGAGTGTCAATGCTTATTTTATCTAATATTTAAATTTATACAAATATAAATTATTATTAGACTGAAAAAATTAAAGTTTTTAGAGGAATTAATTAAAAATGTTCAAATAATTTAATATTTAGTATGAATTTTTAAAATATTAAGGGAAACAAATTAAAAGTTTCAAAAAATTTAAAGGACTTATTGTGAATTTTTCAAATTGTTGGGGGGCAAGTCCCTACTATGCTCCGTCTTGGTCCTACTTGTAGGACCACCACCAAGGCTCAGCCCTAACCCAAGCTCGAGCTCGGTCTCAACTGGATATGAATTCGTTGTCTCTGAAACAACCTCAACTTTCGACACAATTGACTCTTTTTTTTCGTGAAAGTTTTTTCATTATTTACCGCTAACTTCAATCGTCTGAATGATTTTTTTTTATAAAAAAAAATCATTGGAGTCCATTCGTTTGTGTGTATATATAAAAACAAAAATTACAACTAATACTCTAAAAAAACAATAGAATCCGAAAAAAAATAAAAAAAAATGAATTTTATGACAAAATATTTATGAAATTCAACCAACAAGAATCACAGTTTTTCTGTTCTGTTTTTCCCCTCTCCAAACTATTAGAATAAATGTAATACAATATATGTATATATATAAGGAGAGAGAGAGAAATAATGGCTGTATATATGCAAACTCTTTTAGTCCTCAATTTTTTCTATCTATGGCCACTCAAAGTTCAATTTCTTTTCAATTAAGTCTGTGATTATCTTTTTTGCCTATTTCAAACATAACTCGTGTCATCGTAAATAGAGCTAGAGGGTGCTCGATGCAAGTTTCCGTTTCTTTTACCGGTGTCTGCCTCACCGCCGCCGCCGCAAGTGATGGTAAACTGGCACCCACAAATGTTTCCAAAGCATTTAACCGATCCGCCATTGTCGGAGTGTCTTCTAGCATGTCTTGATCGTTTGGAGGACGAAGTCCCAGAAAAGGAATTAGACGTGTCGCTGCTCCAGTCGTAAACCGGCGGCTCTTCATTTCTCCACCGTTCTAGCTTTGAACGGAACCCTTCGAGGCTATCTTCATCTAAACTCCACCCTAATATTGAACTCTCACAATCGTCGAATTTGTTATGGTGCATGTTTTTCGCCATCGTCGCCGCCACTTCCGACGGCGATGGACCCAGTTCTGAATCGCTCCAAACTTTCGCCCCGCCGTTAACAACCGAACCGGATTTTGATTTCCCCCTTTTTGATTTCTTTCCCGGATCCTCCAATCCATTAACAACTGAACCTGATTTTCCCTTTCTGGGATTAAGTTTCGCAACCGTGTAATTTACCATGGAGCCTCCGTTAACAACCGATCCCGATTTTTCCTTTGTGGAATTTCTTCTCGAAACAACGTAGTTTACCATTGAATTTCCCACCGTTTCCATTCCATTAACAATCGAACTTGATTTCCCCTTCAACGGATTAATTTTCCCAAGCGTGCAATTCACCATGGAACCGCCGCCGTTAACGATTGACCCGCCGCCGTTAATGATTGACCCGCCGCCGTTAATGATTGACCCTCCGCCGTTGATAATCGATGAACCGATTGCGGGTTTCTTAGGCTGTAAAGCTGAAGGGAAAATCGAGCTCGAATCGCTCTTGCTTCGTCGGAGCTTCGGTTTGCCAAATGTATCCGGGAAAGGACTAGGGTTTTCATTGTTATTGCTTTTGTTAGTAGAGGAAACCAGGTACTCTTCCTCTCCGATTAAATGTTTGTACCTGATATCCGACGATCCCATTTGAAGATATAACGGCATGCTCCGTTTTGAACTATCAATCAGCGTCAGCCCGATGTTCAAAATCCCTTGGGGCCGGCCCGACGGCCTCCAAATCTGAAGCGCGACGAACGTCGTCCCTAGTTGAACTTCCTCACTGCGGCTCGATCTGTAAGTGATATGAGGAATTAGGTTCCCGATGATGGCTCGGACGGTCCCCACATGGATGTGGCGGAACCAATGGACGGCGTAGATCTCGATCGTGATAGCTGAGGTATCGCGGTAAAGGAAGTCTTTGTCGATCCGGAAAACAAACTTGTCGTTCCATGACGGGTTGGTGTGGCCTCGGGTGTCGATTCCGGTGGAGCGTTTTTTCTTCGAATAGATCCAAACCACCGCGTAGGTTTGCATTTTGCGACGGCGACATATGGGCTCCAAGTCTTGCGCCGAGATCACGTGAAGTTCCAAGAGATGAAATGGCGTTTTCAAATCACTCATTACTCAATTTTTAAAAAGGAAAAAGAAAAGAACAAAAAAATTCTTTATGAAAGGGAAAATTGATTAATACAAAAGCTTTTTTCCTCTAAATTTTATGTGGTTTCTTTTATAACGTGTTCATGTCGTTATTAATAAAAACGAGTTCATTTTTTGTCGTCGAGGTTGTCTTCAACGACCACAAAAACAAAGAAATAGGTTAATATTACGAAAATATAAAGGAAGAATTTTTTTTGAGGACATTTAGAAAAGAAAAATGTTTGATTTGTGGTAAAAGATATTGAAACCTTTGTTTTCTAACTTTAATAGTATTTTGACGGCCATTCTAATACAATTTGTTTTAATAATTAATAAAGTTTTTTTCAAAAAATTCTAATAATAATGATAATTAATTTATATACTTGTTATAGTATTTTCTTCTCAACAAATCATGGAAAATTCTACCACCATATATAGAATTTTCCACAGTTTTTTATTAATGGTTTACTATATTTAATATTAAAATTAAAATTAAAATATTTAAAATCTTATTTAAACAAATTATCAAACCCGAAAATAAAAGTCTAACCGATTTAATTTGGGTCTGAGTTCTTAAACCTGGTCTCTAAGCATAACTAAGTGGGCTCATAGGCCCAAATCATCAAATTCTTAACAGACCCCTATGTAGTTTCTTTTTTTCATCCCTCTTTTTACTTGGTGTAACGTTTCATTCCATATTGACGAGATATTTGTTCATATAATATCGTTAAAAATGATATTTACTAAAATAAAGTATTCAAAGATTATTTATTTATATAAAGATATAATTTATAATAATTAATAGAATTTTATTTGAGCATGTGATCAAGTAAAATTCTATTAATTTTTTACGCTCTTTTTTTTTTCTCTATTTGATATTTCATTACTTTTCTCGAATTTGCATCGTTTTACGATGCATAATTGTCTTAGTATTCTCGTCATCCTTCAAGACCGTCCGTCGCTCTCCTCTGCATCCCCCGAATGTTGGAGGCTGATTCGATACGACACTCCATTTTCATCATCTTCAACCATATCTCAGTCCTAATTATCTAATCAGTATCGCTAAAGCAACCGAATTAAAATAAACAGTCCCTTCGAAATGAAAATCAATCGAACCGAATTATATCTAATTTAATTCATTTTATCAGATGCTCTTAAAATCTTACCTTTCACTGCACCCTTCATATTCACATGAACAAAATTAGTAGTGCTCTGTAGTTATTATCGTATCTAGTTTTCAGGACAGTATACAATTTCTTTTTGCGTTTTATTGAAAAAAATTTAAGCTTTTTTGTGTTTTTTGCTTTCCAGGCTGCCATTTTCTCGAGAAACAAACAATAGAAAAGGGCAGAATAGAACAATCTCAATTAATATATATATATACTGACACAATGAAACAGATTTATTATTAGCTAATTATTAATTTATTATTATTCAACTTAAAGGATAGATTTTCAAGACAAGTTCTTAAGTAAGATATGGACTATGGTTTTGAATTTCCAGTCAAATTTCTTGTCAGATTCCTTTACAATTCTCCCAAGAATGGAATAATTTTTCAACTTTTCTTTTGCTTCAAACAAACCCCAATTTTGTTCTTATTCTCTCGGAACTAATAAATTAAAAAAACTTTCTTTAGTCAAATTTCATCATTCCCATGATCATTGTCTCTCTCATCTCTGCACACTTATCCAAGTTCATAAAAAAAAATCCCAGCTTTTTTATTCGTTTTGTGTTTAGCTAAAAACCCACCAATCTTTCCTACAAAAAGATGATTTGATCCAAAAAAAAAAACACCCCCCAAAAAATGGGTTTTTGTCTCTCTTCAAGACCCTTCTTCCTTTTCATTTCGTTCCTTGTTTTGTTTCCAAAGCTCAAGCTTTCTCCAACGGTGGAATCTGGTTCAGACATCACAACTCTGGTCTACAAAGGATGTGCAAAACAAACATTCACAGATCCAGCCGGGCTATATTCCCAGGCCATTTCTGCTCTGTTTCAGACATTGGTTTCACAATCCATGAAACTGAAGTTTTACAAGACAACGACAGGGACAGCTCAAACCACCATTAATGGTCTGTTCCAATGCAGGGGAGACCTAACCAACAACGACTGCTACAACTGTGTGAGTCAGCTCCCAACTTTATCCGATAAACTCTGCGGCAGCAAAACCATTGCTTCGAGGATCCAACTTCATGGCTGCTACATGTTGTACGAGGTTGCTGGATTTGCACAGATTTCAGGCATGCAGATGCTGTTCAAAACTTGCGGCGGTGGACCTGGTGGTGGTGCTGCCACTAACGGTGGTGTAAATGTATTTGAAGAGAAAAGGGATACTGCCTTTTCGTTTCTGGAAAATGGGGTTGTCAGTAACCATGGATTCTTCGCCACAAATTACCAATCGGTTTATGCTTTGGGACAATGCGAAGGTGATGTTGGGGATTCAGATTGTGGTGATTGTGTTAGAAGTGCAGTTCAAAGAGCTCAAGTCGAATGCGGGGATTCGAACTCGGGTCAAATTTATCTACATAAATGCTTCATTACTTATGCTTATTATCCCAATGGTGTCCCCAAAAGATCGTCCTCGTCATCGTCATCGCCGTCGTTGTCCTCGTTTTCGCATGATTCATCTTCTTCTTCAGGTAACTAGAAAATTGGTAAAACTTTGTTGTGTTTTTCTTCAAAACAAGAGCGGAAGATTTAAGGGATTGTGTTCGTGCTAGATCTCTCAAAAATTTTGAAATTTTAATTTAAAATCACTACATTTTTTTTTTAAATTTAAGTCGACCCGAGTTCCGCTACTGCTTCAAATGATTCCATTCGACTGACCGGGGAAATACAGGCCAGGATACTGGGAAAACAGTGGCTATAATCCTGGGAGGAGCGGCTGGAGTTGGATTTGCTGTTATTTTGCTGATGTTTGCCAGAAATGCTGTGAAGAAACATGATGGTAATTGGTAAATGCCATTTTTATGTGAGCAAAATCCTCCATTGATGATGTGCTTCATGTTGTTGATTTCTTTACTTTTGGTTGCAGATTCTTGATGGGTTTTTAGAGTTCATTTTAAAGGTGGAGACAATCTTCTTCCCTTTGTTGATTTGATATGAGTTTTCCTTTTGTATTGGAATTGAACAAAGAGTTTGTCATTAGGGGGAAGCCATGAAAATGCAACACAATGAGTTCATGTTTTGTCTTGTTGAATTCATGTATGAAAGAGATTGGGATTTTTTTATTATGTCAATTTGTATATAGCTATTACAAAAATATTATATTTAAATATTCGTCTCAATTTAAATTTTATAAATCTTTCTTGTTCGATATAATTCGATTTTAAATATAATCAGAATTCAATATAACCGGTTAGTATAAAAAGTGAGATGATAGTAGTGTTTGTACATGTTAATCCAAGGGCAGGGATTTATTGAGATTTATCATTTGTTCTTTCTTTGCAATGTAATTGTTGAATCTCTTTTTCTCTTTTTGTCACTTTTCTCCTTTGAGTTAAACCCAAGTTAAGGACAAGAAAATACACCAAATAGTTGATAACTTATAGGATGAGCCTAGAACGAACAACACACATTTCCACATATTACTAACACTAAATATCGTTACACACTATTAATTTTTTTAATAATTTTTAAATAATTATTAAAAATTTCAAGAACTCAACATGTAATTAAGCATATTTAAAAATAAATTTAGAATTTAGGTTGAACAACTCTTTTATCTTTTTGTTTTCACATATTAGTACAACCCTATTAAACCCATAATCAGGTCCTTGTAACCTTTATATATTTAGATTGAATAATTCTTTCATCTTTTAATGAAATGTGTCACCACCTTATTAATCGAATAAAATCATTAAAAAACATGTGTTATACTGATTAAGAAAGAGAAAATAACATAAAAATTAAAACAATAATTAAAAAGACATGTCAATTTTGTCGTTTATTTTTAACGGCGGGTGTTGAAATATAGAAATAAAACGTAACATCATGCATAATTTTGTAAAAAATAATAATTGGCTGACTAAAATAGAAACGTAAAAATATATTAGGTACTAAATTAGTAGTTTATCCAAAACGTTAATACCAAATTAAACTTAAAGTTTATATACCAAAATATATATTAACCCTTTCGTTTAATACTTTTGGAAGGAACGGAGGTTGTGATACTTTTAGTAATACGATACCTACATTTAAGATGTTAAATTACAATAATATTCAATTTAATTTGAATAAACATAACTATAATTATGATTAATTTTTTTAATAGCAAAGACGATTACAATGTAGTATATGTTCATATATTCTTAACTATTTAACAATGCACATTCACACGTACCTTATAGACAGAGCGATTAAACCTGAGTCCCCTAGAATAAATATCATCCGTTTTTTTATTGAGACCATTTATTCGGTTCAATCATGATTACTTATTATAATTAAAAGATTATAATTCACCTACATTATATAAAATTTATTTAATTTTACATCTTTTTAAGCCGCTTAATAAATGTAAATAGATAAATAAAATTATTTTTTATTTTATAAAAATCTTCTTGTTTCCTACAATTTTTTTTATGATAATTATGTTATTACCCAAAAAAGCAGGAAAATTATTACTATTCAACGAATATAACTGCTAAAGGACAATCACTTGTTGAATATAATCCGACAAGTGACTTTAGTGGAAAAACGATTGATGTTCGTCTTAGGAAACTCAGGTTCTGTCGTTTTATCTGCAAGATGTGTGTGCATTGTCAAAGGGTTAAGAATAATATAAACAAATACTAACTTGTAATCACCTTTAGAGTATTAAAAATATATTCGATATAAAAAATTACTTTTATAATTAATAATCAAAATATGTCGTACAACTTGCCATAAAACTCACGTAACCATAAAACAAAGAATTCATGGGTTATAACAAGATACATTTTAGAGGCTCACATACTTATCATGATTACG
Organism: Hibiscus mutabilis; assembly: GCA_019671005.1. Lineage (NCBI taxonomy): Eukaryota > Viridiplantae > Streptophyta > Magnoliopsida > Malvales > Malvaceae > Hibiscus > Hibiscus mutabilis. Next base: position 14,692,620 of record CM033756.1, on the reverse strand, counting down.
TTAGAGCATTCACATGGAATTGAAGTGTCTATTCAATTCAAATAAATACAATATTAATGCAACATCGCATAATTACTACGCAATTAAACTGTCTATTCCACTCTAACAAACCTCACATGAAAAATAATTACCATATTATAATATATTAAAATTTTTATAGCTTAAATTATTAATTTATTTTTTAATAACAAATTATTAATTTATTAAAAATTATATAAAATAAAACAGAACATGAATTTAGGCCTATAAACGAACCAGAACGAACACGAACGAGAGTATATTTATGTTCGTTTGTTTAACTTTAATCGAACAAATAAAAAAACACGAACAACTAAACGAACATAATTTTTTGTTCGTGTTCGTTTGTTAAAATAATAAATGAACACAAACAAACGCGAACGAATATTGCTTAATGTTTATTTTTTTTTAAATCTGAAGTCTTATACATTGAGTATTTATTTTATTTTTTATTTTTATTTCATATTTGTAATATATGTTTTAAAAGTTTTAAATATAATAATTTTGTTATGAAAAATAACAAATATAAATGAACATATGTGAATAAATTTAAATGAATGGATTACCGAACGTTCACGAACGTAAATGAATGAACAAGTCTTTTGTTCGTGTTCGTTCATTTAATTAAACAAACAAAAAATCTTGTTCATGTTCGTTCATTTAAACGAACATAAACGAACTTCCCGTCGAACGGTTCACAAACAGTTCGCTAAATATTCGATTCGTTTACATCCCTACATGAATCTATGAAATTGTGGAATTTCATAATACCATATTTTTTAAACTTATAAAATAAATAAGAATTTTTATAACGACTAATTTTAAAGTTAATTAATATATTATTAAATTTTGTTACATTAACAATCTGGATAGATGAGAGCATTTTTAGATAAAAATATTTAACAAATTATCACATATGTAATGGTAAAACATTTGTAAACAATGATTTTTATTTTGTTTAAAAATATATAAAATATAAAATTAATAAATACACTTATGATCATATTAATCACTGGATTTTTTATTTTTATTGACTTATTAAATGAGTTAATATCTAGTTGACCCGTAATATCATGCTAAAGATATATGTAATATTGATTTAATTGTGGATTTTATATATTTTTTTGTTTAGCAATGTATCCAAATGATTAGTTGACCAATTAGGGGTGTGTATTATTCGATTTTAACTGAATTAACTGATCGAACTGATTTTTTTGGTTACTTCGGTCAGTTAATTTTAGGTAAGTTCAGTTAACGGTTATTTTTTTGGGAAATTCGGTTATCGGTTGATTCAGTTTGAAATCGGATAATTAACCGAATTAACCAAAATTATTATATATTAAATATTATATATATTTATTTTCGGTCATTAAACTTTTAAAAATTATAAAATAATTATTAAATTTTTTGATAAATTATAAAATGGTCATTAAACTTTTATCAAATTAGCATAAAATGAATGTTCAGTGACTAAAAGGACCATTTTAGCATTTTTTAGTGACCAATTGTGTAATTTACCCAAAATTTTATAACAAATTTTAGTTAATTCAAAAATTGACTGAATTAAATGAACTTTTTTGGTTCGGTTAAAAATTTTTGAAAAAAAAATTGGTTCGGTTAACGACTAAAAGAAAAAAAAATGTTGATGGATTTTGGGTAATTAGGTTCGGTCAGTTAACCAAATTAACCGAATGCACACCCCTATGACTAATCCAGCGACCTTCCAACTTAATTTACTTCATTCACAACATAAATATTCGAAGTTCTAACGTTGCTTAAAGAATGTATTGTGTTATCCCACTAGACTAACTGACAATTGGTTGTTGGTAGGGGTGTTCAAATTCGGGTACTCGTTCTCTGTGTACTATATTTTCAGCCCGTGTTCCAGCCCATGACTACCAGATACATGTTAGTCGGGTACCTGTAAAATTTGGTACCCGCAAAATCGGATACTGGTACTCTATTCACATTTTTTATAGTTTTTTAAATATATTTTTTTAAACAATCAGATATGAAGGACATAAATTTTAAAAGTTCATAATACTTAATCTAAACACAAAATTAATAATTTGTAGTTAATTTTAAGAAAATAATATTTAGATATATACTTTTTTATCAATGAATTATGCTTTATTAGATAAAAGGCAATGCACGCAGCCAAAAAAAAAAAACATACCCCTTGTTATAGATAATACAATCATAGAAAAAAATTAATACAAAATATATTAAAGTTGATCACTAGAAAATATTAAAAATGTTAATTTTGATCGTGATTTTTTCTTATGAATCTCATAATAATAAATAAATACAAATATTATCAAAAACATTTAAAACTTAAAAATACATAATACAAATATAAAAAGAATTTAAGGATTAAAATTTAGTTTTAGTGTAGAAATGTTAAGGAACCTAAAATAAAAGTATAATTTAAAATTATATATATTGAAAATATCGGGTCGAGTACCCAATTACAAAATAAAATTTAGCCCATACCCGATTCGACTATCCGAGAAAATTACAGTCGAATACCCGGCCTGTTTTTGTAATTTTTTAGAAAAATACTAAATTTTTAGGGTCCGTGCTGACAGGTCAGCGGACCGGATCATCCAAGTTAGATATTTTAACACTCCTAATTAGTGATGACTTGATGTCATAGAATTTTAATTACGATGATTATACAATACTTGTTATATAAAATGCAAAAAATTACATAACGTACAATATACATTGTTACATAACATAATAATAATTTTGAATAATAGGATAGAAGATGTCACTTTTTTTTTGAACTGAGATGGGAGATGTTACTATGGTAAAAATAATAACATTTTTAGGAATTAAACTAATAATATTATTTTCCGTGTCTTTATTTGTTCTGTGACAGTTACAAAAAATTTCTCATACAGTTTTTCAATTTTTTTTCGTTATATATTCTCAACGTCGACGACGATGAACTTCGATCATTTTGTTAGCCTTGTATATAAATAAAATTCATCTTTACTGACGAATATTTTATTTTTATTTTTTTTGTTTTTTATTTTGCTTTGACAGACTTATATCACATTTGTTTTTATAGTTGTTTTTTTTGTCTGTTTTTGTGGTACTTTTTTCATCTATTTTTTAGCAATTATAATCTGTATTGTTGATAGTTGTCTATCTTTTGACAGTTTAGCATCGAGATGACAAGTATGAGCGAGCATTTTTGTCAACGAAGGACGACGGTATGTACATGCTTATGATTCTCTTTTGTGATTTTGCTGATATGCCAAAAAGAAACAACAGAAGAATTTATTTTCTTCATAGAGCACTATGATCAAAGTAGTTAATTGATGATTTTCATTTAGAAGATTGTTCAAATTCTTATAAAAATGATGGGTTTTATTTTTTTACGTCTTTCACAATCTTTGAATTTATTATATTTATTTTTCCGCACTATATACTATGTGATTCTTTTGTAATTCTCTCACTTTAAATATAATGCAGTATATTTCTCTTGTTAAAAAAATACTTTTAGAAAAATAATAATAAAATTAATTATTTTGTTAATATAGAAATATATTTATTAATTAAAAATGTATTAGTACCATTTTTGTGGTAGATTTAATATAAATTACAAATTCGGTTATTCCCAAAAGAGTTCTAAGCAAAGGCCAAACATCACACCTTCGCTCCGTTTTCTTCTATTTTTCTCTCATTTTTTCGCCGCCAAGTCTTCATTTTTTTTCACATAAAATTCATTCAATTGTCCAGTTTCATGAACTAAAGCTTAGAAAGAGAACATTTTTATCACCATATCATTCGAAAAACGAAGGAATTGAAAATGTACACATTGAAAGATAAAGTAGCTGAGAGTCTTTCACGTTTATTTTCAGATTCACCCAAACATTCTTCCCCATCTGATCATTCTCAGGTATTTTCTTTCCCCCTTTTCTCTTTTGGTGCTTATTGTTGGAAACTAGATCTGTGTTACTTCTAGAAATGTAGTTAATATTCTTTACTTTGTTTTATTTATGATCGTTGGAAAATAACTGAGATTTTCTGATTTGTTATATATATATATATATATATACTTCACTTTTGGTAGCTTAGAAGCTGAATTCTTAGAGAATGAATGGAAGGATTAAAAATGCAACTTTACTAACTTAAAAGTATTTTAGTATTTAGATTTAAAAGTTAGAACTAAGATAACCCACTTCATAGATTGGAATAAATTAATGTTTTTCATTCAAATTTCAATTGTGTAAACCTTTAAATAGTGAGTTTTAGATTGATCGAGTAATTATATATATATATATATGTATGTATATATATATATATATATATTGTTTCAACTTTTTTCCCCCTTTTTTTGATTATTTTATGTTTCATTTTATTTGTATGTGTTGAAAGAGTCAGCAACTCCATTGCCTTTTAAAGATTTAATTTCTTGTGGATTGTAGTTTTGAGTGATTTGATGATGTGAAGTTTTTGAATATTTAGGAGCTTGTATTCCAAAGGATCAAGCTCTTTGTCTTCGGTTTTTTCTTACATTACCCTTTCCGAAAGCCTAGGTGGGTCTAAATCGAATGATCATGGAAGTCATCTCAAGCCAATTCAGTCATATCTTGTTAGATGGAAATGTAGGACATATGAGTTGCAAGATGAATCCTTGGATAGCTACGAAGACCACAAAGTTGCTTATAAAAACGAAAAGTTACAAATGGTTCATGAAGTTACGAAGAAAATCTCGAAAGATAGTGATCATCTCATAGGTTGCTGTTGAATCACAAATATGGTAAAAGACCAATGCATTTTCAACTTGATAGCTTAAAATTGAATGCTAAAAGGTGAATATGTTTATTATATAAATAAAAGCTTACCCATCGCTTACCGACGAGCCCTGAAATGCTGGCTATAAGTAGTTGATATTCAAGAACTCTTGGCATGCTTGCTATTTTCAATACATGCAGAATGCACACTAGTAAAATTACTTTGCCTTTCATTATGTATACACTGAGCTGTTTTATCTGTTATCTATCCGGATCCGTATATTACAAGAATTTCAGTCTCTATCATGCTTACTAGAGCTCGGAGCTCAGCTCGGCTGGTTCATGTAATCTTTCTCAAGAGACGAACCCCAACTGGTATGGGATTCTAGTTTTAGCATCCGCAACCCTTCCCTTAACCCTAGGTTATAATTATACAAAGAAAGCTCATGGTTTCGGTCCTTGGCATATCGAACAATAACCATGAGATTTAGTTGAAACTTTATATGGCCTGATTATAACTCTGTATTTCATGTGATTTTAAATGTGCAGCTATGGGGTTTCACACATGCATTACCATACTTCAAGTGAAAGCAACTGTGCGAGGATTCATAGCCTCATTTGAATGGTGCAGGAAGTATTAAGAGGGGGCACTGCCCTTTCACTCATACCATTTTAATCCATCAATCCCTGCCCTTTAGATTTGAATGTAAGGCCAAATTTGGTTGTAGTTAGGGTCAAATCATATGGGGTTTTGAATACTTTTCTCGTCTTTAGTCCATTAGTATTTATAATATGAACACAATGCCATTAAGGTAAAACATTTTATTTATTTTTGTAACTAAATTTCAGTAAAAAAATATTTTTAATTAAATAATTGAAATTACCAAATTTTTTATCCAGTCTGAACCAATAAAGGTTGGGCGGATCCATTCGACGAACCAAATATATAATTCGACTATTAATAAATCTGCAAACATGTATATTGAAAAATATCCTAAATATAATATTACCGAGAGAAATAGTCAACGAATTTCAAATATATAAATTAAAAAGATAATCATAATTTGGGTTGAAACAAATCAGGGTGTAAATATTCATAAAATAATTTAAACTTTATTTAAAATTATGTCAGGTTGAATTTATGAAAATTGGTTAAATTATTCGAATTTATATTCAAATTTAATTACAAATATTTATAATATTAATATACTAATTGATTCTAATTTAAATAATACGATATACATATATATATTTTACACGTTATATACATATATTAGATGAAGTTAAGGAACTCAACTAGAACTTAAAAACCAATCCACTAATTACTAAAAATTTATAGTCATTCAAGTTAGTCAAGTTATTTGATTTTTTTCTCTCGAGAAATTACAACTTGGATCGAGTCAAGTTTCTTCAAACAGACTTTTCCGAATGGAGTCAAGTTTTGCTCACCCTTAAAACCAACACGATAGGACTCGTCAAGTCAAATAGATAATCAGGCCACTAAAGGAAATAGGAATCCTCACAAAACCAGTCATGGTACATAAAAGCTCTACATAAAACATCCAGTCTAGCATTGTATACAAATTAAGGCTACAAGACGACAACAAAATTAAAATTAAAATTAAAATTAAAATTAAAAGGATTCAACAAAAGTATTAGCTATCGGATAAAAATACCACTAGGGATGGGATGGTAGGAGTTGGAATTGTCTATAACATGTTTTGACTAGCTTTCATTTCTTCAAACACTTTTAAATGATACAGTAGTCTAGTGCATACATTGCCCTAGCCTCAAAAGTAAATTCGTAACAGACACAAAACTAAAAGATTGCAACGGACCTCGAAATCTAACACTTTTGCTTCAACCACGAAACGGAGCAGTCACAATTAGCAAGAGTTCTCAGAGCCAACTTACCATATATGAAAAACAGAACCGATTTTTTTATGATTCTGTTGAAGTGTCATCTTCAGGAAGGCCGAATATCCGGAGGTTGCGATCCATTGACCCCACTGCCAAGTACCTTGCATCTGGACCAAATTTGACAGAAGTTGCCCTACCTGCAAATAGAACACATCACACTTTCAACTTCAGATGGCAATAGAAAATAATGATAAGACTGAACGGCGCTTTCGGAAGATGCACCTGTTCCAGACAAATCAGGTAAAGTTTTGATGCAATTCCATTCAGCTTTTACGCTGCCAACTTGGTAAACTCTGAAAGCACAAAATTCAATCAGTATCAACAAGAATCATGGAATTATTTTATTTGACTGAAATAATAATTGTGAGAGGATGACTTGTTGAATAGAGAAATGGCGGACATAAGATTTCGGGCAAGTTTAAATCAAGTCCTTAAAAGAAATTTTAGTTAAAAGGCATCCAACATTATTACTAAAAGATCCCCACCATTGAGATGTCATGTGCATAGTCTCCGCATCGAGTTTAAGTTTCAGTGCAGGGGAATATCCCATGCCAAGACTGTATATATAGACGTTAAGAGCACCTACCGTATATCTGAGCCAGCAATTACAAGGAAACTCCCACTATGGTCAAAATCCACTGAAAGAAGAATGAAACAAATTAAAGCTACCATAAAATATAGCTTTTCATTATAACAAACTCTTATCAACGATAACAATTCAATTTTGCTTGCACCGTTTTTCCTTTTTAATTTCCAGAGCTCAAAATTTGTCAGTATTATTCCAAAAATAGAAGTATATAGCTCATTCCAAAGAGAGCCAATATAAGACAAGTTGATATGTGGCCATGAAGGGTCTGTTATCAAGATAAACATACCAGAGTTAGTTGGTGTGTCTTGATCATATAATTCAAAAGATCGAAAGTTCTTCAACTTGCGTAGATCCCACAACTTAACACCATCATGTGCAGCAGTCTGCAGTTAAAAACAAAAATCAGGTTGCGAAATTCATGAACATCAACAAACCTAATGTGCATAATTTGGCTAGGTGCTCACTGCAAGGAAGTAACCATTTTCTGAGAAAGATATGGCTGTTACAGCCCCAGTGTGTCCATCAAAGTTGGCAACATTTCCCTGTAGGATAATAGAGTAAAGATAAAGTGGTTTTAAAAAATTGAAGACAAAGGAAATATCTGAAAAACTAATGTTCAGCTCTCACAAAGCTGATCCTATACCCGACTTTTGACGTCCCAAATTCTAACAGTAGCTCCAGTGGTGCCCGTTCCAAGAATGAGACCATCAGGATGAAAAGCTGCAGATGTATAGCCCATGGAATTTGAAGGGTCTTCAACCTGCATGCATAAAAATCTGACTCATTATTGAATTTCCTCTTCATAATAAATGAATGAAAATTTAGCTCAAGGAAAAAGAAAAACATTTTACCAAGACATGTACCAGTAAAGAAAATGGTAACTATATCTTTCCGTTGAAAGTCTAAGACATTTGGTGGAAATTTGAATACATGCCAGAAATTTACATGAAACAATTGATAGTCCATGCAACACCATGACCATGGAACATAATCAAAACTTCACAACATTAACTTTGGAGCACTTCATGAATCGATTAAACACAAGATAGATTTATTGTCAGAACCGAGCATTCAGGGTCAATTAAAGAGATTACAAAGACAGGTTTACTGTTAATTACTAAGAGACAAACTAATCCATTTTACTTCACTAGCAATAATAAGATGTTCACTGTAACGGAAAACCTTACAGACCAAACAGAGGAAGAAATATAGAAGGATTTGGACCTGGGTCAAGCATAAACCAGCGGAAAGATCATAAAAACACCATGTTGTGTCAAGCGAAGCAGTTACGAAGTAGTTATTTGTGGCATGGACTGTGACAGCTTGCACCTGAAAGAATAAAGGTAGGTTTATTCTCATGTCTACAACATCAAAAACAAGCCAGAACCACAATCTGATAATCACAGTCTATACTTTAGAAGATGTGAATTTGAGCAGATACCTCAGCTGTATGATCCTTCAAAATATGCCTGCAATCATAATTACCCTCTTCAGACCTTTGCCAAATGCGAACAGTCTGCAACATTCAAAAACCAATTAAGAGGAGAAGCAAGCTAAAACATAATTCAATTTCAGAGCAGTTTAGTAATGTCTAAAGGATTAAGATGCAAAGACTACATCCTTCTTAAAAAAACATCTCTCAAGCAGCATAAACCTGAAATAAGGACCACAAGAAGAACTTGAAACTCGAAAAATTGGCTTACCCTATCTGCTGAACCACTTAAAAATACATCATTCGAAGCTACAAATTTTACACTAGTAACCTGCAAAAGAAGAATATAGTCAGACAATAAATATCAAAAGAAAAATGTAAACGATAGCAACCCTTGAACGAAATAGAGGAAACTGAATAAACCTTCTTAGAATGGCCACTGAGTGTTGATAAAATCTCTCCAGATGTTCTATTAAAGAGTACAGCATTTGAATCAACCCCTCCAGTGGCAACAATGTCCTAACAACCAGAAGTAAAAGGAAATTAAGGGATAACGTTTTACGTTGTTATCTGTGAAAACAAACTTCAATAATAAAAGACAGTTCAGTGATTATGGCATTAGATAAGTCCCCCGAGCAATTTATACTCCTCTAAAAACAAAAGGGAGGATGCATTCAATAGAAGGCACCAACACAGATTTTTCAGTCCACAATCTGGAGCAAAATATGGGATTTGGGCATAATGAAAACATCGAAAATAGCTACCCTAACATGACATAATTGCATTGGACTAAGCTAAAAGCCATTTCACATTTCATGGATTTTGACGTGCAATGTCCAAAGTATAATTGTCTCCTGTCTAGAGGTGTGTATGCAAAATGAAAGTTTCATTAAAGAGATTCACTAAAAAGAGCACCACACCTTTGAAAGATTGATATCAATTGAAGTGATCCCAGGTTTGTTAGTCTTGTGAAGAGGATGACTAGATAGTTGGGTATACCTCTCCAGAGCATCAATGGGAACCAAAGTTGGAGGCATCTGAAAGAGAACACAAGGAAAAGATTGTCAGGAGGGAAACCAAAAACACAATAAGACGTTATATACAAAGAAATAGTTGGAATTAATTAAAACATGCTAAGTAAAAAAGAGTACCTGGCGCTTTTTACGCTGTTGTGACAGAGTCGCATTACATTCTGTTAACTCAGCAATAATACTATCAGAAACCCCCGGACGCATTCTCTTACCACCAGGGCCCGCATCTTCACTCTCTGCAGCTATGATTTCAAAATAAATCTTAAATAAGATACTGAAATAGTTAAGGATAAATAAGTATTACTTAAAAGCATACTGAGATAGAACCTCGTTTTCCATTGCTGAGAGCAACAACATTGGCAGTAGCTGCTGATGCAGGCAACGGTGCCTGCCTCTCAGCCTGTGCAAGTAATGATCTGGCTTCATCTCTTTCCTTTTTGAGTCTTGCAATCACGCGGCAGGCAGCATCGTGCTATATAAAATAATAATAATTTGAATAATAATATTATAATTAGAAAGAAAAAAATAGTAACAGGGTAAATTAAAACTCAATATACTTTAATTATCGGATTTGATAACCACAAGGATCTTGGTAAAGTGGTCTCTACAATCGATTTACTTTACAGTTCAGGATAACAGTTTTAAAACAAAGACACCAATTAAAAAAAGTGTAACAAAGACTGTACATAAAAGCTCATTGACAAAAAAAAATGTCCCTGCACATCAATTTAGCTAAATTACTCAACTTCTCCTGGAATGTTAAAAAGAAAGAAAACAACCAGCATGATTGGAAATCAGATTTTTCAGAAAAGACCTCAAAACAGAAAATCAGCAATTTTTGCTTCAGTCTAGATTGAAGACAACAAATATATAAAACTTTATGCTCTATCTGATGCAGTAATATAACACAAAATACAAAATAAGTAAAAGGATTATAAGAATGTCAAAAAGATAATTAGACGGCGATATCCAAATTGTTTTTACCTGGTAGAGTGCATGACTTAGCTCTTGCCTGGCAGTATGAAGCTGCTGCTCCAATGCAAAATTGGATAGCATTAAAGCATCCCATTCCTGCAATGAGGGAAGTAATGCGGCATCAGAAGCGAAAACTAAAGAAAGTTCAATGTAAACAAGAAACTTATCGGTAAGTAAAAAATCGCACTGATAACAATTCCACAGAAACAAAAAAAAATATATTATAAGGAAAGCATTTCTAGCTAAAACAATGTAAATACCTCGTGTGAAAATCAACTATAGAATTGCAAAGAATTACACATGGAACTTAAAAACCTCTCCCGACCAAGCACTCACAAGGATAACAAAAAGAAATGATGGTCTCTAAAAGTTAAGTATGCAAATGTTTGACTAATTTCAGATATTATATATGCGTGTGTGCGTCTGTGATTACCGAGAAAACATACATTCTGAAACATTCCAAGCATCCCAGGAATGCTAGCTGCTGTTAAAGATCTGGGCTTCACAATCTGCAACAAACACCATGAAAATAAACAAATCAGCCCATAAAGATGCAACAAAAAGTATGTAAGGAAACCACCGATGGTAAAATCACCTTGCCGGTTTTGACTGGGACAATATCTTCCATAGTAAGTTCCTCCCCTGTAACCGGACACTTCCCATAATCCTAATTAAAAAAAGCAGTACATTCTATCAAAAGTGCAGCTCATTCATCCAAAATTAGCTTAAATGTACAAGTAAAACCAAACTTTAGAACAAAACGACAACTTAACAAAAAACAAATTTCTAAGCATTATAATAAGAGCCCTATAAACTTTTTTCTTCCTAAAGTGGGGTAAAAATAAACAAGACGAACCGAAATGTTTCGCTCGATTAAGCGTTTCTCGTAGAGCAAGCCGGATTTTATGGAGACGACGGGCTCCTCCGGCACCTCACCCGAGACTGCAAGGGAACAACGAAAACATCTCAGAACAAACACAAAAATGAAAACCCTAACAGCGTTGAAGAAAATAAAATAAGAAAACAAATGATTAGAGAGCTTACTTGAACAGTTCATGGTGAAAGATGAATTAGGGTTTTGATGACTTCTGAAATTAATACTCCAAAATTATTGAATAAGCAAAGAAGAAGAAGAAGAAGAAGAAGAAGAAGAAGCAGAAGCAGAAGCAGAAGCAGCAGCAGCAGCAGCAGCAGCAGCAGCTAAAAGGAAATAAGAGATTGAGAGCGAGGGATAGTCGAAAAAAAAAATGAAAAACAAACCTAAAATGGATCAAAGTGAAAAATCTCAATAGATTGGATTAGGGATTTGTTCATGAGCCTTTTGGGGTTTTTTATATTGGCCCAAAACAATTCCACCCATATCCGGGCCATGACATTCTTATTGTCCTATGGATTTATAAATTATAATAGATCCAATACTTTTTTCGAATCTGAATAAAAAAAATTAGATTAGGAAGATCGTTCTTATAATGGGTCTTTGTAAAATCTGATCTAAATTAGTTGGTTAATAATTTAAATATCAATGGTTATACAAATATATATATATATATAATGATGATTTTTTGTGCATTGGTAAGGCATATTGCACTCTCAAGGGGAGGATGTGAGTTCAAATCTTAACATGGATCGTAAGACGGACATGCATATTACCAATAAAAAATATAACTTTTCATATGTTACAACAATAATCATATTAATGTTTGGGGTTACTTTTAATTTATAATGTAAAATTTTTTCATTATTAGTGCATGAAATAATATTTTCTTAAATACTGAGCTTAAATATGTTTAATCTTATTTTTATTGGTAAAATTTTAATAGGCATATTGTATAAAATAAATTTTACACAAACTTACATGTTTATACTATAAAATTAAAAATTTAAGTTCCTAACCCTAACCCTAACCCTAAAAACCAAAACCCTAAAATCTAAGCCCTAAATTGTAAACATTAGCCTTGAATTTTAAATCCTACAATCTAAACCCCTAAACTTTTAAACCATGAACTAAAACTCTAACCTTTAAAACTAAAAGACACGTATAAATTTTAGTTTATATGATTTATGTATCAAACTTTTACCTTTTTATATTGTACCAACGATATATCAATCGAATTAAATTCAATCGATAATATTTCATGTTCTCTTGTTTCAGTTGTTTGTGTTTCAAGCTTTGAACAGGAAGAGAGAAAGAAGAATGACAGTGCCACTTGGCAACACTTTGACCATTGCCACCCCTACAAATCTTCCTGTCTTGATTCTATTCCTTATCTCTCCTTCACATGTCATGGAAACAAAAATAAATACTGTTGTTTCCGAGGAAGAAAATCAACCATAGAGCACACTGCGAAAACATTTTTAAAATTTGAAAGAAAAAATTGGCCAATAATTCAAAATTATTATTTAAACATTCATTTTATAATTAAGGGTATGTTTTTAGTTGTTTTTAGCACCTAAAAGCACTTTTTTAAGTACTTTTAAAATAAATTAGGTGTTTTTTTGTTGTTTCTAAAATTGATTTTTTACCTAAACTTAAAAGCTAGATTTTATTGTTTTTACGGTGGATAAGTTAGGTTGAAAAATAAAATTATTTTTTATCCTCTATTATTTAATTATAATTGATTGTTAAACTAAATTTATACATAATTATAAAATAATATATATGTTATAGTATTTATATTGAGAATAATTTTTTATTATAGTTTATATTTTTAAATTAAACTTTTTATTATATTTTAAGTTTATTATTTTTAAATTAATTTTTTATTATAATTTAAGTTGATTTATTTCATACATTATAATATTAACAAATTTGAACATCACCCAAGTTCACTTATTTTATTTTACAATACTATGTTTAAAATAGACATTTTGTCATCTCAAAATCACTTTTTGATATCAATGACAAACACTAACCTAACTTTTTAAAGCTACTTTTCTACCACACTTTTTCTAAGTAATGCCAAACTAAGCCTAAGTCAAACAAGAAAATTTGAACTCTTCCTTAGAAGTTTGAAATTAGGGGTAAACTTTCAATAGAGTTAAACGGAGTAAAAAAATTAGAATTAGTCAATGTATTTTATAATTCAAATTTTATTTGAGTATTTTCAATTGAATTATCCGAGTTTTTATTTAAAATTAATTGTAAACGGTTATAATATTATTAATATTAACTAGTTTCAATTTAAAAGGCTTTTTATAATTATATAAGATATACATATATATTTATGCATTGTATTTTGATACACAATCTGAATACAAAAATATTACACAATCCTTATTTAAAATTTTAGTTCTAAATTACTAAACATAAAACCCTAAATCATAGATTTTAAACCCTACAACTTAAATCCTTAAACTATAAACTCCAACTCTAACAAGTATGTGTAACAGTTTTTTCCTATATTTATTCATATGTGCAATGTGAAAACCGACTCACTAATAACTAGTTTTTTTTCCTAATTTCATTCTATGATTCAAAGTTTATTTGTAAAATTTTCGAATCGAATGGAGTAAGCTATTTTGTTGCTTACCCTATTTGAAACCAGGCAAAGGTAACACTGAATACATATTTCTGTGTAGGCCTACAAACGAACCGAACAACACGAACGAGGGTGTGTTCATGTTCGTTTATTTAACTTTAACCGAATAAATGAACGAGCACGAACATAAACGAAAACATTTTTTTTTATTCTTGTTCGTTCATTAAGGAATGTAGCTTGTTCGCGTTTGTTCATGTCCGTTCGCTAAAATGATAAACGAACACAAACGAACATATATAATGTGTTAAATATTTAAATCATTAGCCGAAACCTACAATTATTTAATGGATTAACCAATTTTGTTTTGGTTCGGTCGGTTAGTTCGGTTTAATCGAACAATGAACACCCCTAGGCATATATGAATAAATTTAAATAAACATAAACGAACGAACATAAACGAACGAACATAAATAAACATAAAAGAACGAACATAAACGAGCGAACATAAACGGACGAACATAAATGAACATAAAAGAAGGAACATAAACAAACGAATTACCAACGTTCACGAACATAAATGAACGAACAAACCCTTTGTTCGTGTTTGTTCATTTAATTAAACGAACAAAAAATTTTATTCATATTTGTTCGTTTAATAAATAAACAAACTTTTCGCCGAACGATTCAATGTTCGATTCGTTTGCATCCCTATTCGGACCCATCTCTTTCTCTCAGGGCGATTTCGTTTTCCACACACTGTATTTTCCAGCTCATCCGCTGTTCTTTCCTTAGTGTATTCTTTAATGGTTTCTGTATCAAGATTTCCCAAATTCCATATTTGGGTCGTTTTCCATTTCTAATCATTATTCACATATTTGACCTAAAACAAAATAATAATCAAAGTGGGGTCCTTCAAAGTTGAAATCCATTGCAGAAGCCACAAATTCCACAGCTAAACGTGCCTTGCAACACCATTCTCTTCCTCCTTCACGCCTCCCACTACTTTTATATTCATATTTGTCTATCACATTCATATTGATATTTGGATCTTTTGTTGAGTTTTCCTTTGAGGTAAGAGAAACTGAGAAAAAAAAATTAAAAAAAGTGAATCTTTTTACTTATTCTATTCATAAAAGTTTGCAACTTTACTCTTTGTTTTCTGTTATTATTGATTATTTTATTCTCTATGTTTAAGTGTTTGATTTTCTTTTGATTCGAAGGGTTTTTTTTATGTGTAGCTGATTTGATTAAGGATTTGGGTTCATCTCTTTGCTGCTTCTGGGTAAGGTTTTCGCCATTGTTATGTTCTTCGAGTTTGCCTGTGTTTTTTCATGGCTTGAATTTTCAGCCAATTTTTCTGTTTTTTTTTTTGTGAAGTTAATGAGAATCTTATGATGGGTAAGCTTCAATTTGATTTCTTCGTGTTTCTACAGTGAGATTCAAGGACATAAAAATCAAATATAGAGTACTATCATTATGTATGTGTTCGATACGAGTATACTTAATTTTTCTTATGTATTCGAATGAGAACATGTATAGAAAACGTGAGTCCGAGTAACATAGATGATTTCGAAACAAAAATGTTCTACATGTTATTGATTTTGATTGCTAACTATAACTTGCCTTTGATTGGCATTTGCTTGCAAAGTAGGATATTTGTTCTTGTCTTTCTTGGTCATAACTTCATTCAGTTATACTCATATATGTGTGTATATATACGCATGTATTGAAGCTTCATCATTACATGATGAGGTTAGAATTTGTGTTCGATACGTTATGTTTTGTTTTTTTATGGCTGAAAAGTTCCTCTCCGTTAAGATTTGTCTTAAATCTTAACTGTATACTTTCTAGTTGTGATAAGGATTGATAATGCATGAATCATAGTTTTCTTTCCATTTGTATTTTCTTATTGTTTTTTTTGGTTCTAGCTTGATGTAATCGTCTGTATTTTTCTTCAGATTTCTTGTGAATTACGAATCCAAATAGTTGTAGGCTTATATAGTGCCGAATTTGTCCGCTTCCGAACTTGCGTCATCCGCAGCGAGACAGAAAAATGGTGATCTCTCATGCCCATCAGTAAGCACCGTATTTAATCGGAGAAAGAAGATGGAAAAAGCATTTGTTACCGGTCGGAGAGATGACAAGGGGAATGACAATTCATCGCAAGACGGGTATATATCGGGAGATAATGGAATAAATAATTCTGAATTGAAATTGAAGAAGCTGGTAAGAAAGGTAAATCCATGGCATGCTTTGATATTGAGTGTTAAAAGACTGCAAGGTGAAAAAAGTCTTATAAAGGGTTCGTTCCAGCGTAGTATTTTCGGCATAAGTAATAAGATTCCAAGGCATGTGGTTACTCTAGACGAGAAATATCTTCGGCGTTGCCTGGATTTGATTCATATCAATGCAGCAAAAGCAGCTCGATGCAACATCTCTGTGAACTTGAGCTCTCTAAATGCTGGCGTTTTAACTGATGAACTGAATTCAGCAAAATTCCAGGATGAAGATGCATGCGATTTTGGCAGGTTTGTTTTCGACTGTCCACTTAACGTTGAGACCGGTAGTGTCGTCATTGGTCCGGTGGATCCGTGGGTCATAGGTTCAATAATGGGCAGCAGGAGTATGGCAAATATATTGAAGAGCCCACTGTTAAAGAAATTCAGTGTGTTGGATGCTGATCCGAGTTCAAATGATGTTAAAGAATCAACAATAAGTTACGATTGTACAAGCTCTCCGGGTGGCTTTATGAATTATTCCTCGAATAAGCTCGGAAGTGAAGCACTCATATCAGATACTCGTAAATATGGATCTGAAACTGTGCAGAAAAGGCTTGTTTTGGAGTCAAGTTCGAACTCAACATGCTCTGATCAGTCCATTTCTTCTACTTCTACAACAATTTCACAGGGAATGCTTCAATGCACATGGAATGGTGGGATTCCGTATTTTGTTTTCTCACTGGATAATCGGAGAGAGGTATATCTGGCCAATTTGTCGAAGGAAGGATTGTCTTGGAATGAAGGCCTGAGCTATACGTACTTGTTCCATTCTAGCAAGGGTAGCCGTATGGAACATGGGATTAGCGATAACGAGTTACATCTTGTTGGCAAGATGAAGGTATCTACTTCTTTCTCTGTCGGCCCCCAAGATTCTAAAATCATGGATACAGAGTTCGTTTTGTTTGGTGGTAACAGAACTTTTAATCCGGATCTGCAAACCTCAAGCCATAACCCCAGGAAGCATAAGGGTCTATCGAGAAAGGTGTCGGAAGTATTCAAGAGCGGTCCTTTGTCCAAGCAGAGAACAATGTCTAGGTTTCGTCGATCAATTTCCTTTATCGAAGGTTCTTCAGGTCCATGCCAAGATACAATCAACAATTCTGATGCACTAGATGGCACAGATCTTTTAGAGGAACAACTTCCATCAAATTTTGAATTGATTGCTATTGTCTTAAGGGACCATTTCCCTGGAAATCCTCATTCGGAAGCTGGAGGTTGGGGCTTAAACTTTCTCAGGAAAACGGGGTTTAAGCAAAAGATTGACCCTTCAGAAACAGCAGTTCCTTCTGCTTGTTCTCGCAATACTGGCGATTGCTCAACTAGTATGGACATTCTAGTTCCAGCAGGTATTCATGGTGGTCCAAGAATCCGAAATGGCGGCCCCTCGAGCCTCATCGAAAGATGGAGATCTGGTGGACATTGTGACTGTGGTGGATGGGACTTGGGCTGTCAGCTAACAGTACTTAATGCCAGATCAAGTAAAGAAGGAGGCTTATCTCCAACCGAAACATCCGATACATGCAATTTATTTGATATTTTCATTCAGGTACGTGCCAGTCTCTGCGTATTCCCTTCCATAACAATCTGATATTTTAAACATTGTGATGAGCGTTTCGTGACTTCCATGTTTCAGGGTTCCAAGCACGGGTCACCAACATTGAGCATATCAAATGTTCAGGATGGCCTGTACTCCATCCAGTTTCAACCAACACTCTCAGCCCTACAGTCCCTCTCAATCGCAGTGGCGTACATCCATACTCGAAGCCCCACTCTCCGACCGAGAAATGTACAGCAATCAAGGTAGCGAGATCTATAATCGAAGTTCGTGTAGTTGTAACCGACCCCTTACTGTATCGTAGCAGTGTGTAGGTCGAAATTTAGGTATTTTATACAATAAATCAATATCGTTAATTTTTCGTGTTTTGTTCTAGCTAAGTTTTGCTTGTTTTTTTCTTCATCAGGTTGTTATGTTATCTAGTTTTTTTTCCTATTTATCATTGATTGGAAAAATCTATCCTTCATTGGTCTGCTCATTTTGATTGAATGTATAAGTTTTAGATGAAGTGAATATATATCAGATACATTGTTCGTATTAGTTTGTGTATTTTTTCGTGTCGTATAGTGTTTTGTTGATTATTCTGTCCAAAACTACAGGTTCTTTATTCTCAAGTTGCTACATATACCAATATATCGTCTCGATTTATCATTTTTCTTGAAGTAGTTGTGTTCAACACTCGTGTTTATATATTCAAATGTCCTCTAAATACATACAAATTTTAACAGAATGTAACTTTGTTCATGTCGACATGCACATTAAACGTTTTGTCTATCGGACCGTGCAACGAGTGTTGGACATAAATATATTTAATTTTCTAATTTTATTTTTTATACATTTGAAGAGCCGAACTTTCACGTTGAATATTTCAAAACATAATAAAAAAGTTCAACACACATTTTAGGTATGGATGTATAATATTTGAGTTTATTTGGATTTTTGACATTCGAGATTTTTAAAACGTGTCATCCTATATTTAAGTAATTTTAAGTTATTTCAAGCTGTTAATCACTTTTTATTATAGATTTATATCTAATATACGGTAGATTACAAGTGCTCTGATTTTCGAGTTTAGAGATTCAGTTTAATGTGTAGAGTTTAGGCGTATGACTTTAGAATTTAAGGGTAATAGTTAAAATCTAGGGGTCATGGTTAGGATTTGAGGTTTAGATGTTAGAGTTTAAGTTTTAGGGTAAATATTGAGGATTTAAGTTTTAAATTTTAAACCCTAAAACTAGCGCTCTTGTAGAAACTAATAGTTTTCACCGCAGTGTATCAAATAATTATCTTTTTATTATATTAAATTATCTCAAATTATTGACTTTTTATGGTCATATCACATCGTTGGCGGCAAGTCTCTTTTTTTGATTGTGTAGACTATGACATTATTTTTGAGGTTGATTGTCGACTGTCAATATTCATCTTTATTATTATTTTTTTATTATACCGTTTTGTTTGTTTTTCTTATGTTTTTCTTCTAATTTCTAATAAAATATCTCTTGTTTGAGTTCTTTTTTTAAAAAATATTTTGCGTATGTTTGTCTGCTTTGTGATATGTTTTAACTCTGCTATTGTGGCACATTTTTTTGCCTAATTTTGCCGTAGATCTGCAATCGTATAAAGATTCTCACATCACTTATATTGGATTCGCAATATGTCAGTAGTTTTTTCGTGGTTATTTCTATTTTGTGATTGTATGCCAACGTATTCAAACCTGTTTCACGAAGATGCTTGTAAGTTTGCTTTGGTTCGCTTGCTACTACTTCATCATCTCTAAAGCGTATAGTTGGATAGAGATAAATGAATATTGTTGACGATTACTGGGTTACTATAGATGATGGATATACTATATCCAAAATAAACTTTTGTGTTTTTTTTTTGTTTTATTTTATGTTTGAATTTTTTTGTAGATATAGTCTCAAAATTCTCTTTTTGATTGGTTACATTATTAAATTGTACGTTTTTTAATTTTAATAAAATTCAGAATTATTTTAAGATTAAAAAATGATCATATTTTATCGAATTAAATTTGAGTTAGAATTAATTCGATCTAATTTTCGGGTTTGTGTTGAAATTGACACGTGTAAGGTCATTAGGACAAGAATGTTTAGGTCAATTTTATTCAGGAAGCCCAGTGTTGAGCCCAGGTTTAGCTTGAAGCCCATCATCATCTTCAACAATCACGTTTAAAAAACCCTATATATTGCTCGAAAACCCTACCTTTCGCTCATTGTTTCTGTTCAGCCGTCGAAAATGTCGAAGCGAGGTAAGTTTCCATCTCTCTTTCTCGACACCCATGACATGTTTTGTTTTCCTTTTCGTTTTCCGTTTGTTCCCTGAGGGAAAAAGGAGCAAAACAGATGAAAAAAAATCCACCCTCTAATGTTTTCTTGCATGATTCTAACGTTGTGCTCAACAACCCAGATCGGGTGGAAATGGGATATTGTTTAATTTTCATAAGCTGTTTGATAGATGAAAAAAGGTGTAATTTTTATTGTTGATTAGGGCGTGGAGGGTCAGCTGGAAACAAGTTTAGAATGTCACTGGGGTTACCGGTGGCAGCCACGGTGAACTGTGCCGACAACACCGGTGCTAAAAACCTCTACATTATCTCAGTGAAGGGAATCAAGGGCCGCCTTAACCGCCTGCCATCGGCTTGTGTTGGAGACATGGTGATGGCCACTGTCAAGAAAGGGAAGCCTGATCTGAGGAAGAAGGTCTTGCCTGCTGTCATTGTGAGGCAGCGCAAGCCTTGGCGGCGAAAGGATGGTGTTTACATGTACTTTGAAGGTATAGTCTTTAATGTTGTCTAGATTTGCTAATTATTATTGTTTTGTAGTTTCATTACTTGATAATGTGAATTGAAGTTAGGGATCTATTGATGTATGTTGCTCGGACTCGGTTTTGAGTGTCTGATATTGTTGTATGAACTTCTTCGTATAGTTTAGGACTTGTGGCTGGTAAAGCTTGTAGATGCTACTAATTTACAATTGATAAGCTGTGTTTAGGCTGTTTGCTTAAGATAAAGTTTTACTGATAAATGGTGTGTGAATGTTGATGTGTACTTTACCGGACACAAAAGTCATGTATCCACTTCAATGCTCAATGGTTGATACAGTTAGTAGTCTGGAAAATTGAGTGTGTCCATCGTTGCAGATGTGTTAAGCTTTTAACGCTTGCATGTGCTCCATTTGGGCCCCACATATTCTAAAATGTTAATGCCCCGAGTCTTTAGCATGGTTCCTTTTTAGACTGTTTGCTGAACATATAGTTTTAATGTTAAAGGGAGTGTTGAATGTTACCAGACAATAGTCATGTATCCTCTTCAATGCTCAATGGTTGATACAGTTACTAGTCTGGAAAATTGAGTGTGTCCATCATTGCAGATGCATTAAGCTTTCAACGCTTGCATGTGCTCCATTTGGGCCCTACATTTTCTAAAATGTTGTAACAGGAATTTCTTTGAGTCTTTAACACGGTCTTGACAATTAGTTCAAACGATGTCATATTATCAGTTATGAGATAGCTAGTTCTGTTGCTAGTTGGGGAAACTGAGTGTCTCCATTGATGTAGATGTGTTAAGAGTTCATGAAGCTTGCATCTGCACTATTTGAGCCCTGTATATTTCAATGTGCGTATTGAACTTTTTCTTCCATTGCACCATAGTCTTAGATTGACTGTTTTTGGGTATTTATTCGAACTTGGTTGTGAGTGTCAGATATAAGTATGTGTCTAACGTGGACACTTCAAGAGGAATGAAGAAATAAAGCAATATATGTGTTTGGGACACCGATTTCTGATGTTTACCTTTCTAAGTTTGTGTTCCAAATATTGTTTTGGTTGCAGATAATGCTGGTGTCATTGTGAATCCAAAGGGAGAAATGAAAGGTTCTGCCATTACTGGTCCAATCGGGAAGGAGTGTGCCGATCTATGGCCGAGGATTGCAAGTGCAGCCAATGCCATTGTTTAGAGATTTTGTTTCCCCGAATCATAATTTGACAGATGATGACTTCGTTATCTTTGGTTTGTTTGGTTTCAAACATCATAGTTATGGATTGTTTTCCCCAACAAGTTTAAGTTGATTATTGTCATTTTGAACTTTTTATCGATGTTACTTGTGTTCTACATTTGTTTGTTCGTGTGTTGCTGGCATTTCAAGAACTACTCAATTAGGTTCGATTTAGCTTGTTTACCTATTCGAATACAACTTCGGGTTGCACATTATCAAGTATTAATATCCTGGAATGGAGCATGCTTGACAGTTTGAGTTGAAATAGACAATAATTGAGTCGAATTTGAAAGTTGAGTTTGAATAACTTGCTATGTTCATTAATGAAGTTGTTTGTTTATTAGTTTGAATTTTGATTGTTTGAAATTTATATAACAATACAAACCAGGCTGAAGGTTGTTGAGGACATAAACTTGGAACCTTTGTAATGAAAACCAAAGACAAAAGGTACATAAATTCATGCAAGGAACCCAAGCCTTTCTCCATTCTTCTTTGCCAGACGAATCAATCCCTGCCTTTGTTTACCATCGGCCCCTATTGCTTTGCAAAATTCATTAATTACCTGAAAAATATTGAATTTCGTGCAACATATTCGTAGTCGTATGAAAATGATTACTTAATGGTGAAAATCGAGTTACTAATAATAAATTTACACATTAATCTATTACTTAATGTAACGACAACATTAGCAAACTGTAAATGGTACCTGAGAATGCAAGGCAATGGCTTTTCCTCTAATCTGGTTGAACCTCTTCTTGCCAACAATCTGGCGGGTGACCACCACGAGCGGCGCAAACAACCCTTTCCCTTCGTTAACATTCTTCATCACCGGCTGAGCTCGAACAGGCTTTCCGACACGAACGGAGTTGGCCTTGGCCAACATGGGGTAGTCTTCACCTCCGGTAAAGGAACTTCCTAAACCTCCCTTGAACCCGGTTACCGAAACCGATGAAGCTGCCATCGAAGACATATTCAAAGCTCTCTTCTAGCTCTGATATGAAACAATGGTTTTCTCTCTTCTTTTTCTTTGTGTGATTGATAAAAGCTTGACGGGTTTATTTTTATTTTTTGTTAATGTGAAAAGATGATATTTTTGTTTGGTTTGGTGTGTGTGCGGACTGGGGAGAGCCATTGAAGCATTTGGTGGCCACATGTAGATGCGGCTTTGGATTCTAGTTTACGTGGCCTACCATTTTCCAGGAAAATCTAGACCTGGAAATCTAGTGGTTGTTCTTTGGGTGATTATCGGATCAATTGGATTGTTCATAGGACGATACTGACCGTCCAATTTAGATTCTTTTCTGGGATTATATGTTTAATATTATACTCCATATTTCACGGTGGAAATAGATTCCCAGCCTTGATTGGATTCTAATCCTAATATTTTTGATTTTTATTTTAAATTAATCCTTAAACGTTTGAACATTTCAGTTTTATACTCAAGTTATGACTTTTTTAAATTGGTCTTCAAACTTTTAAACATTATAATTTCATTCTTAAATTATCACTTTATGCTAATCACATCCTATATTAATAAAAGATTAAAAAATGTTACTTGTCATGTAAACATTGATAGTTACGGAGCTATTAAGGGGTGGCGTGGGGCAATTGCTCCCCCACCCCGAAAAGTTTTAATTTTTTCACTTTTGTACTTCTATATAAATTGTTCTAAAAATTGGTTTATTTCTGAATTGTCCCCCTAACCCCAAATACTAGCTCTATCCCTGTTGTATATTATGTAATGATATAATATGACATAAACGATAATTTGAAGATGAAATTGAAAAACTCAAAAAGTTTGAGAACCAATTTAGAATCAGTCACAATTTGAGAATGAGAATGAAATATTCAAAAGTTCGATGACCAATTTAGATTGGGGACCATAATTTAAGATGAAATTTGTACATTTAAAAATGTACAGATCAATTTAGACTAAGAGTCATAGTTCGAAGACATGTGGTGTAATTAAAAAAGTAATTAATTTATTGCAAGAAAATAAAGAGTAATTAATTTGGATTTAATGTAAATACAGAGGGTAATTAATTATTATTATTATTATTTTCAGTTTAGTGTATCCCATTGAAGAAGAGAAGTTGAGCATTGTCAACCATCGTCTACGAAAACGACCAAAACCATGGATTTTAATCCGGAAACGGATTCTCTTCATCTTCTTTGTGAAATCATGATATCTTCGTTTTATCATCTTGGATTTTGATGTTAATCTCATCCATTTCTTCATCTTTTTCCACCCTGCATTTCCTTCGTGCCAAACAAATGGAGTATACAATGAGAAAATAATCATTTCCAACTATATATATTGTTGGAGTTTTGGACGACACTTCATAGATTTCTCTTGAAGGAATCGGAAATCCCCAAACATATATATATGTGCGTGCGCTCTAATGTCTGAATTCATACCTTTAATCTTTTTAATCTCTCCATTCTCTTCTATCATCGACTTTTCCAGGACCTGAGGTTGATTAAAGAACATTACTTGATGTATGCAACTAATCAATGTTACTCGGATATTAATATGTTTGATATTTTTTCTCTTTTTTCATATATTTAGAAGATCATATCTCTGATACTAATCATTTACGTATCATGTAAGGATATGTGTCAATACGGAAATATTTGAAAGATTCTATCCCGTATCCATTAGAATGTATTAGACACGAATACTTTACCGACAAATTAGCGAGCTCAGTACCTGAACTAAACCATCCATTCGCCTTATCATCCTTCTCTGTATGAAGCCTCTGGTGCACTGTTGAACAAAATTGCCGGAAGAAGAACATTTAAAGCTACAGTTCTTACAATTCCAAATATGAATACAAAAAATTAAGAAAATTTTGCTGATTACCTTTACATGGTGTTTCACATAGGCATAGAAATTTAATAGACTCCACACAGTCTTGTCCAGTCTTTTACCTTCAACATGGTGTGAAGATATATCTGTTAAACAAGAAGTCATCGGAACATGTTACTCGGATTCAAGTACGAGTATCGAATACAATTCAAGATTACTCTATGCTATGTTACTCAGACTAGCATGTGAATATCCAATACGAGTATTGAAAGAAAAACGAAGATACCAAAAGAGACAAATCCTCCATTAGTACTCAAATCTTCAAAAGGTTC
Source organism: Hibiscus mutabilis (assembly GCA_019671005.1). NCBI lineage: Eukaryota > Viridiplantae > Streptophyta > Magnoliopsida > Malvales > Malvaceae > Hibiscus > Hibiscus mutabilis. The sequence continues at coordinate 14,667,443 of CM033756.1, read as the reverse complement.
CCCTCTTAGTTCTGGAGGAGGAATGGGTGACCAGTTGCAAGGAGGTACTTTAGCCCATTTTCCTGAGCTTCCCACATCCATTAGCTCCTATCAAAGCAATAAAAACGGTGAGAAAAGAAAATCCCATTATTTTGCAGCTATAGAGAAAGTTTTGTGTTCTTAATCCGAATCCTGAAAGAAAGGTGTTGCAATGATCACATCTGAATGATCTTTGAATCTCATGGGAAACACTGCTACTATTTTCTGAGGCTGCCAAAAATGTTCTCATTTGTTTAGCAAAAAGTTCGACGCATATCCGTTTTCGACATTCACACCCGAGCTTCGAGTAACATAGACAACATTCATTTAGAAAGTTACCTGTCTGATGACATAGAAAGGCTCTCTGGGATGATAAATCAGTTTGATTGGTTTATACACCCCTTGAGATATATCCCAAGAATTCACATTCTGCAACATTTCTGTCAGTTGTGAACTTAGTATTACTGCTTGGACTGAGGAAACTTCTGTGATTACCTTCAAAGATTCTGGGAAAAAAAAGGAAATATATATGCATGCGTATGGTTATAACATGCACACTTCAGACATATAATTATATCCGACACTCATGTCCCGCATAAATGTTTCGATAAAAACTTGAAAAAATCATCGAGATGAAGGATATTTACAAACCTTTGTTATGTGGGAGCTTGGAAAAATCAAGGCTTAGAGTCAGCTGGTATCCATCTGTTGGAGGCTCTACAACGTCAAGAGCATCAACGGAGATGTCCCTTATCATTTGCAGGGTATATGGAGATAGCCCGTATGATAGAAGCACTCCCTGGGACAGCAGAGGAGTCGATATCGACAAGTAGGTAAACGGTTCGGATGCTGAAGACTGTTGAAACAAAGATTAAAAGATGATTGTTAGAGTGGCTTTCATATTTTCATATGCAAATGTACTTAGATATGGATATAAGCTTTGATATAGAAATTAGGATGGCAACAGGGTCATGCAGGGCAGTCCAAATTTGATTTTTTATGCATATATACATCCGAATGTGTCTCGATCGGCCCTATTCCGTCCCGAAATAAGGGAATAGCAGACACTGTTGGGAGATTACCTTGATGTAATATTCAACAGACCCGAATTCATACAAGTGATGATCAACCTCTAATGGCTTCTCTGCACTGCCATGAAAAAACAATTAACATTTGATCAGAGTTGTTTCTGTTTAGAATTTGAACATAAGAATCCTTATTTTAAAGGCAAATGGCCTGTAAATGCTATTGTCTACGATCTGGATCCGGCGATTTTAGCGATAATCTAATAAACACGACACGAAACATGATAGGACATGACATGAAAAAAAAGAATAACATGATGATTATGGCATGGATATGAATACTTGGAATTGCCAAGACTAATTCTACTAACATAAAACAATGGCTTACTGTTTAGACATATACAATTTAGACATTACAACATGAACACGATTCGAATGAATACCTTTTGAATATGATTATAACACCTAAAAATATGTATTAACACAAACATTTATACGAGCACATGGATTCCATGGACTGATTTATTAATTCTTCCAACATAAAAACAATGGCTTACTTATATATTCTGAGAAGTATCTCCTTCAAAGCTGGTGAAGCTCTCTCAAAGGTCGCCATTTCGGATCAAAACAAAAAACACCCAGTTCTTCTCCGTCGATTATATTCTCAGAACTCAAGCACCCAAAGTATTTAAAGCTTCAACAATGGCGGTTCTGAACTGAAATGTACTACAATGTATCTGAAACAATAAAGAAAGAAGGATTGATTTATTAGTTTTTGAGTGAAATGCAAGTTTAAAGTTGCAATCATAATTGGCAACCTCTTAGGCAATCACTCACTTTCTTTCTCTTTTTGCTTTACAAATTAACTTATTTGTAGAGTAAGCCAAATCGATGATTTGTCAGCTATCTTTTCACCGTGACAAGATATATCCTTTCATGTTGTTTCGCAATCATTGATTTGAGATTTTTGTTCGGATTGATTCGTATTGCGCATTTAATTGCTTTCGTGAGTCTCACAGTAAAATTTTATTGTATACACGAGACTTCAAATTATAATTTACTTAATCGATACCAAATTACTTATCAATTGGACTAATCTTTGTTGGCATTGATTTGATTGTTTTTTTAATCTTTATACTAAAATTAAACATTGGATTCAGTTGAATTTTTTTTTACTAAACTAAGGATTGGCTTAGGTAAAAAGTTTCCTTAATTATGTTTTTAAGTACATAATTTTTTTTATTAAAACAAAATTTTAAACTATTATGTGTCATTATTTAAGTCTTGTTTTTTTTCAGTTAAGAAATTTTCTTTTGACCAATGAGACATTAACACGCCACATAAATTTACATATTTGTTGTAACTAAAGAAATAGTTTAAGCCTTCTATATTAGCGAAAAAAATAGTTTAGACACTTAAAGAAAACACAATAATTTATATATTTATTTTGATTAAAAATAATTTAGAGACTTATTTTGATAAAAAAGTTTAGGTACTTAGATTAAAAAAATAATTCAGAGCCTTAAGGATTTATTCTGCATTATAAAATCATTTTTTTATTTTTCCAAAAGAATGTCTAAAACAAACATTTTATCTATTCAAAACATTTTGATAGCAATATTAAATGCTTAAATTTTGAACTAAACAATTCAAAAATAATTTTCATCGCACTTTTCAAAATCAATATCAAATTGGTCTGAAAGATAAAGCAATGATTCTATTTGAATCGATCTTTAAAATATTGTTACAGTATAAACAAAATTACATTTTGTAGCACTATGATAAATTTTAACGATCATTTTGTAATAATTCGATAAAATTTAATAACTATTTAAAAATAATTTAATAAATTTAATGACTATTTTATAACTGGTGATGATCATTTTGTAACTGTTCAAAAAATTTAATTATTTTTTAACTTTTGAAACTTTAATGACCAAATTGATAATTTGACCATAGTTTATTAATCTCTAGTGCCCTTTTTATTTAATATTTTTACTTGTGATTTAAGCCTATTTTATATTAGATCAAAAAGATATAGATGAATAAGGGTGTTAGGTACCGTTGTAGCCCTGGAAATATTAAATTTTCGTGTAATTTAGGTATATTTTTTTTTATAATTTTTATCGATAATTTAATTTTACATCTCTTAAAATTTTATAATTTCGTATCATTCCATAACTTTTTAAAATGATTCATATATTTGATATAAAATTTTATGTATGTCCCCAAAAAAATAATTACTTACAAAGTAGACATAATAAAAAGAGAATCCAACGAGTGACTTCAGTAAAAAAGATGATAATGTTCTTCTTAAGAGAATCGAGTTTAAATACCAATATGTATAAAGTGTGTGTCTTGTCAAAAAATTAAAAAATATGAACATATACTATAATATAATCGTATCAATATATTAAAAAATAATTAAAAAACAATTGCTATGTTAAGTGTAATTTACCAGCCTATCATTCCTCGTTTTCATTGCACGACAACGTTGTACAATCCATGCATGGCCGACAAAATCTCTCTTCTTTTCTTCTTTTATATTCCCTTCCCCTATAAAAAGAAAATCTAATCCCTTTCCCCTCCCGTTGAAATACCCTCTGAAATTTTGTTTCTCGTCGGTTGTTTGAGTTCCCCCATCCTCATCCCCCCCCCCCCCGTTTTGTCAGCTATGGACCACTGTCCCCGCCGTGAGTTACTCCCCGGTCCCCTCCATGGCAGAGCCAACACCAGCAATCCCATCCTCGAACAACAACAACGGCGCAACGACGAAGACCTCGACGTTGTTATCGACCTCCAATGGCCTTTCGGCCACCTCGACGGCCTCGACTGCGACGACATCCGTGAAGCGGCCTACGAGATCTTCTTCACGTCTTGTCGTTCGTCGCCGGGGTTCTCTGGTGGTCGGAACGCTTCGGGGTCGTCGTCGACGTCGTATTCGCCGCATGATCACAACGGGAATGTTGATGGTAGGAATGAATCATCGTACGGCTCGGTCTCCTCGAACGGGCGGGTGAATGGGCTTGTGATGACACCGACGAGTAAGGTTAAAAAGGCTTTGGGTCTAAAGATGTTGAAAAAGTCGCCTTCTAGAAGGATGTCTACCGTTGGGATGGGGGCGACAGCTCCGCCGCCGTGGCCGCGGCGGCCTTTGACATCAGCCGAGATAATGAGGGTACAAATGAAGGTGACCGAACAAAGTGATAACAGGCTGAGGAAGACTCTCACGAGAACTCTTGTTGGCCAAGTATGTCTGCAAATGTCACTACCTACTAAAATTCTACGTGTTAACTTTGGGAATAGTATGGGTTCAGATTTTTGGTCCATCTGCACTTAATTTGAAAATTTAAACTTTAAATTTTAAATTTTATCTGATTTGATATTTAATGATATTTTATCTATCTGATTTGACTTAAATTTTAGAGTAAAATTACAACTTTGACTTACCTAGCACAAGTAAGAAAATTTTTTTATTCGGCAAAATAGGAAGATAATTAAAAATATATATAGATGAGATATTATATTAACTATCCAATTTTTTATTTGACAAAATAGAGAAATAATTAATATATATATATAATGATAGGGACATTATAGCAATTATCTCAAAAAATTTAGAATAAAACTATATTATTATATCAGGTTGGGTTCTATATTTTTACTTTAAACTCTAACCCAATCCGATCGACCTTATCTTCTACAAAACCTGACCTGATTTCAAAAATTTTTTCAAAAAAATCCTTTGCGATTAAATCGAGTGAAAACCTGTCAGATTTAGATAAAATGACCACCCCTATTAATTTATCGTACATACTTGTTTACAAGTTTAGCGCATGTTTTACGTATGTTCTATTTATGTGTTTTGAAGTTTAAGGATTAATTTTAAAAGACTTAATTATAAAATAAGTGTCTAAATTATATTTTTTTTGTAATAAGTGTCTAAAATAATTTTTTTGTTGAAATATATGCATAAAGTAATTTTTTGCTAAAATAGGTGCCTAAACTTTCATTTTTGGTTGAAATAGGTGCCTAAGAAGGTGCCAAAATTGACTTTAAAACAAGTCAAAAATAAAAGTTTAGGCACCTATTTCAGCCAAAAAATAGTTTAAGTACCTATTTCAGCCAAAATGAAAGTTTAAGCACTTATTTTAAACAAAAAATACTTTAGTCACTTATTAAAAAAAGAAAAAGAGACAGAGCCATTTTAAAATCTGAACGAAAATTTGGCGTTGTTTGATGAAATAATCCTTTAAATAACGCATCGAATTCAAAGGGTTTTTTTACAACTTAGACCCTGAAATTTTGATATATTTGTTTTCAACAGGTGGGGAAGAGATCAGAGACTATAATCCTACCACTTGAGCTTCTAAAGTATTTAAAACCATCTGAATTCAGTGACCCACACGAGTACCATCTTTGGCAAAAACGTCAGCTTAAGGTCCTAGAAGCAGGGTTGATCAAATATCCATCAATCCCTATAGACAAAGCCAACTCCTTCATGATCCGAATACGTGACATAATCCGATCCGCCGAATCGAAGCCCATCGACATGGGAAAGAACTCCGACACCAAGAGAACGTTATGCAACTGTGTCGTTTCGTTATGTTGGCGAAGTAACAACGGCGCTCCTACAACTTCTTGCCATTGGGCCGACGGGTACCCTCTCAACGTACACATCTACACCGCTCTCCTTAGGGCCATTTTTAGTGTTAGGGATGAGACATTGGTGTTGGATGAGGTCGATGAGTTGTTGGAACTGATGAGGAAGACATGGTCTACGTTGGGACTCAACAAGCCGATGCACAACGCTTGTTTCGCTTGGGTGCTATTTGAGCAATACGTCGTGACGAATCAGATGGAGCCCGACCTTCTTCGCGCCGCGTATATTATGTTGTCGGAGGTGGAGAATGATGCCCGGAAGCCGCATAATCGGGATGAGACGTACGTGAAATTGTTGTCTTCGATGTTGGTTGCAATGCAAAATTGGGCAGAGAAGAAGTTGCTAAACTACCATGAATATTTCAACAGAGGAACTATTAGTGGAGTCGAAAATCTTCTACCTACGGCTTTGTTATCGACGAAGATTTTGGTAGAATGCCTCAGGAGCACGGACGGGGCAGACAACAAGAAAGGGGATGTAACGGGCGTGGACTCGACACGTGCTCGTTTCGAGCATTACATTCGATCTTCCATGAAGAAGGCTTTTGCAAAGGTGAGTACCGAGTAATTTGCAGAGGTATATGCATAGCAACGCTATCTTATTCTCAAATACTCATTTCTTAGCTTTGTTGTTTGCTATAGATAATAGAAACTGAAAATGTGGACAATGCTGCTATGGAAGGAAGAGGGGATGCTTATGAAAAGCTTCTACAATTGGCAAAAGAAACCGAGGATTTGGCCGCACGAGAGCGGGAGCTATTTAGCCCAATATTGAAGAAATGGCATCCGACTGCAGCCGGTGTTGCAGCTGTGACACTACACCAATGCTATGGTGCAGTGTTGAAGCAA
>CM033756.1:14537094-14660789 GCA_019671005.1 Hibiscus mutabilis | reverse complement strand
TCATCTCAAAAACTAAATTCAAACTTAAGCAGCAACACTGAATCAATAAAAACTTCAAATCAATTCAAAACCGTACCTGTCCCGGCGTAATTGGCCCAGAAACCACCATTTCTACTCCGGATCAAACAATAGCCTCCTTCAACTGTAAAAATTAAAAAAAAATCATAAATTATTCGTATAAAACGACGAACGACGACGACAACAGCGAAGAAAAAAGAAGAAAGAGACATTACCGGAGAGGGAGAGAGAGGAGCAATGGCGAAGAATAGAGAGTAGTTGAGCTACGAGGTGATCATAAATAAATACGATCACCTTAAAGCAAAAAGTAAAGAAACCAAATTGAAGATTCGGAAACAGAAAGGGGGGAGAAATGGATCTATCAGCGAGCAGCCAGCTTGGTTGAAGAGTAAAGAAAAGGTTTCAGATGTGACGTCGTTTTCACCCTTTTGTTGTCGGAGATTTTCGGGCCACAAGCCTGAACCACTCCCATAAAATTTTTGCTTTTAAAAACTAGTAAAATCAATCTCATACATTCAAACATGTCATAACCAAAGTATTAAAATCCATGCTTACTTAAAAACCATTCAAAGTAGTTAAAGGAGCTCCAGATACAGTAATAAAATATTTGACCAATACAAGTTAAGTCAATTGGAGTTACAAATACATAGGGTCATACGAATACATAGTCCACTACATCAAGTACTTGTACTCTACCAAGAGACCAATGCTGGATCCTTGCTTCGACGGTACTCCACTACACTCGAACTATCTATCAACCTGTAAATGGAAACAATGATTCCGAACGTTGAGCTAACAAAGCTCAGTGGATACACAACCACTCGACCAAGCATCAAGTGAATCATAATTAAGAGCATGTTATGATATAATGTCAAGATAGAATAAGCATTGACGCTACCATAACCGCCTAAACACATGCTATAAGCAAACAGCACCTTAATAGCAACATAAAAGTAAACAAACCAGGAGTGAGGCTCAATGTCACTCGATACTGGAAGACCCACCCATGCTAAGAATCTCACATCGAGTTGCTCGGAATCTCGCATCGAGCGGTATACTCAGAATCTCACATCGAGCGGGGCTCGAAATCTCGCATCGAGCAAATATCATCACCCGAAATCACACATCGGATGACCTTCAATTCATCACCCGAAATCTCACATCGGATGGTCTTCATGTGTTGCAACGCTCACTCACTGGGTATCCGGATCTTATTAAACAATGACTCATAACCAAACAAGTGCCCTTACCTGGCACAACCACAAATGATCCACCAAGGATCCCTAAAACTATCTTACCAAGCAATTTACTTTCATTTCAATACTCAATTAACCATTTAATCCATATAAGCAAGGAGGAACATACATTCTCGATTTTATCAGTCATTTTATATCATACGGGACCCATTAGAACCTTTATCACAATTTATAAAACCCCCAAACTCAAAATGTAAAAACTTGGGCAGATTACCCAGCGAGTATCGATACTCTAAGGTGAGTATCAGTACTCCCTTCTAGGTATCGGTACTCACTGCTGAGTACTGATACGCCATTTAGGTTCGAAAAAAATTGGTTATTGCCTCGTATCGATACGCTACGTTCCGTACCGGTACCCTATATCGGTACTGGGATCGCCCTGTACCGATCCTTACTCGTACCGATACGCTACCTTAGCGTACCAGTACGCAAAGCCTTTCCAGGCAATGCAACAGTGGGTACCGATACGCCCCGAGCGTACCGGTACACCAAAGCCTATCTGGAATTCTGCTCTAACAAGGGGTATCGATCGCGGAGAGGCGTACCGGTACGCCTCTCTCACCATTCGACCCCCAAAATATGAAGGAGTACCGGTACGCAACCACCCCGTACCGGTACTCGAGCCCCGATTTCGAAACCTGAAGCTCAGAATTGTACCAAACCCCCCATCAACCACCATGGTAAAGTCCCAAAACGTTCTTACACGTTATTTGGAGTCATTAGGTGAGTTTCTAGCCACTTTTACCATTAAACGTCAACAATTACAAGCTTTACCATTGATGATCACCCAAGCTCTAAATTATCAAAACATCATATATCAAGCAACACATACCAAAATGATAATGCACATGAACACCTAGAAGTTATAAGTGTACTAACCTCGAACTACAAGCTAAAAAATAACCCCAAACTCCACCTCAAGCCTTATTCTTTCCTTGGACCTTTGAATGCTCCCCAACCTCTTGAACTACAAGAAAATGTTGTAAACAAGTTACAACGTTGATGAGAGGTTAAAAGAAGTTCAAAGGACGATTCAACAACTAGAAATGGGATTAAAAACACCATTCCCGTTCTCACCCTAAAACCCCACTAAATCTCAACCTCCACCATTTCCCACATTACTTACCTTGAATGATAGATCTCTCAAAGCTGGAAACAACTCCCTTAAGGTGCAAAACGAGATTCCCACAGCAAACTCCAAAGATTTAATCTTTGATGTGGTGATTTGGGAGGAGGGGAGTTTAGAAGAGAAGGAGAGGGGACACGGATGGTGATCTCACCATCTTCTGCATTATGCAGAAAATTAACTCACCCTCCTCATTTTTACTCACAATGGAATTACCCCCATACCCTCAAGCCATCTTCCCAACTCAAGCCTACAAACTCAAGCCCAAAAAGGGATTAATAGGACCCAACAACATAGCCCAAACGCGAGGCATGTACCTCGGGTTAGCCCAACGCTCGGGTTCTCAAAATTCGGGTCGTTACAATTAGTGAGTAGTGACATGAAAAAAAAGGATTAGTTGGTTGACTTTTAGTAGATGAGAACCATAAATGACGTGGTGAGCCAGGTTCATAAAATAATTTCTTCAACATCAGGCTTTGCAATATTTTTCTTAAAAAATTACAATATATATTTTTATTTAAAAATTAATACATTGAAAATTTTATATTATAATATAACATGGAAGTTATAAGATCTTATATAAATATTCTTGTACGCAAGGCTGGTGAACAATAATTATATTCTTTGATTATTTTTTTACTTATTTTTTGATTAAATAGAAATATTATATTTTTATACTGAAATTCGAACCCATACAAAATTAGATAATATAAATATCTTTAGCCACTAGTTCAATTAATCTCATTTTTCACTTATTTTCAATCAACTAATTATTTTAAGAGCATAAAAGGACAATGAGACATGCTAATCTTCTTTTCTCTTTTCTTTAATAATGTATATTAATAATATTTTTTAGTGTAATTAACAAAGTAATTTATTCAATTCAAGCTTTTAATCTTACTCAAGGGATATAATGTCTCATTTCACAATATTAATTGGTAGTTGATAGTTGATAATTGATAATATATTTGTTATTATTTTACATATATAATTATATATGAGACATCCTTATAAATTTAAAATATTTTTTTGGCTATGACAACTGGATTTTATTAATAACCATGGAAAATATCTTAAATATAACGCATCCAGAAGGGAAAATAACGAGGACTAGTTCATCAAATCTCACACAAGATTTAGAGGTGCAAAGAAAAGTAAGTATTTCCATAGATATTAGCATACCGACACAATCCAAAAGTTTTCATGAATCTTCTTGTCTCTATCCAAACGAGACGCTTTACGGGGTGAAAAGGAGTGGTGAGCGAACCTAACTATCAGGCAGATTGTTCCGCTACCTAGGTCTGATTACATCGGCAAACAACCATCAACCGAGTGGAGATCTATCTTTTTATGACCACCTACATAATCAAAATCAGAAACTAACGTCGTGAAGATCTTTGTACGAGCATCAAACGACCGCTAAGGTATGTTGTAATCATGCCAAAACTACAGATGAAATAAACTACAAAAATAAAGAAAAAAACGTGTCACAAAGGCAGAGAAAACACGTGCCACAAAAATTTAAAGTAATTTTACATCTCGAACAAACAGTTAGTCTAATTAGATAAGTTATTAGATCTCTTAAATAAAAGTTGTTGTGAATAGAATAAATTGAGTTGAAAGGATCATTCGTATAATGAATCTTTACAATAGTTGATGAGAATTAGACAATCAATAGATTAAATACGAATGATTATAAAACAATTTAATTTTACATCCATCGCAGTTGTTTTTAAGATCAATGCAGTTGTATATGTATATAAAATTTTAAAATAATTCAATATTATATCTCAATGAACATGAATAATTTTTATTAATATATATTTACGGATAGAGAGTTTTTATATAAAAATTAACTCAAAACATAACATGCAGTGAGGAATTAAGGTGTTGGCATGAGCCAATGGACAATTATGCTTCTAGTAACTTTAACAATTTATTAATTCAATTTCAATTTAATCCTTAGTAACCCTTAATTAAATGTAAATTACTTTTTGTCCCTCACAAGAATTAATAATTAATTTAAAACAAATTAACACAATTTTTTTACCTTTGGTTCCCAAAACTTTTTATTTTTACCTTTGGTCCCCAAGCTTTTTATTTTTACCTCGACCACAAAACGATGGAATCATTAAAATATTAATTGTATCAACAACTGTTCCTTTCAAAACAAAGAACAGAGCTGAACAAGCTGTGGTAAGAGCAACTACATTATCCGAATTCAGAGCAACTGTTGAATATAAAAATATATACTAATTTCTTTCATATATTTGGAGAATCATATACTTTCGTACCATATCCGAATACATATAGCATACAAGTATCAAATACGGATATTTAAGAAAACTAAAAATCCCAATGACAAAGGAGGAAGAACATAACATCTGATATCTGATATATATAAGTAATCCAATAATTGTTATACAATATATATATATATATATATATGTGTGTGAGAAAAGCAGAAAAGACTAAAAGCAATGTGCTTACATACATATATGCTACCAGCAAGAAGATTTGTCCATTCCATTTCTTCAAAACATCTGACCAACAGAAGGCAACCCATATAAGTGAAGTTGCTGAACAATGCATTGGCCTGTTTCAACCCTAAACAAAGAAAAAAAAGTCATTAAGTTAGAACAGCAGATGATTTATCGGCACAGATGCTCGAAAGGTCGAACGGGGCGTGAATAAAGGTTCGTACAAACACCGATGCTTGCCTTGATTACAAAGTATGAAGCGACTCAAGTTCAATGATTCAATGTCATCTTATGACTTCTTATTGCACCTTCATTTGTATTGTAATGAAGATTTTTAGGCAAGGATAGTTGCGTACTAATGATGGCTATTCTTAAGATCTTCGAGGCTTATCCTTCCGCACTTGCCAGAATCGAGCCTGTCGAATTTCTCGGAGATCTGCATAATGTCTGTATCTGATACCTTTCCTAGTTCCTTGAGCTTGTATATGAGAAACTCGGATTTGCTGCATGTATAAACCGATATTAAACTCGATAGTGAATTAACAGTGAAGATGAAAATAGAATTTGAGAATAAGTTAGGAACTTCAACCATTGTTACATTAACATACACTTTTGGACTCAAAGCCGCAATAAGAAGCAAATCATAAGTACATATGATACCAAATAAATCAGGCTTCGTCACCGGTGAGCACCGAAAAAGATAATCTGAAACAGATTAGAATCTTACAACTGCAAACACCTCAATAAACAGTTGGATCACAGTACCATAATGTATCTCAAAGGCCCTGATATGTAAGAAGAAACACACAGTTCTGTAATCTGTTCTAGTCCTCGGAAAGATACCATTCGGGACATTATCCTACTGTTTTTGAACATGTCATGAAAAGGGTAAGGAAAAGAGTAGATGGACATCGTAATTAGATGGAGATGATCGTACCCCGGAGAGGACATGTTGAAACCGTATCAATGTATCTCAAAGGCCTTCGTACATAAAAGAAACACAGTTCTGTAATATGTTCTAGGCCTCGGAACTTTACCATTTGGGACACTATCCTACTGTTTTTGAACATGTCATGAAAAGGGTAATAAAAAGTGCGGATGGTTATCGTAATTCGAATGAGAAGATCGTACTTCAGAGAGCAGATGTCGAAACCGTATCAATGTGTCTCAATGGCCGTCATGTATAAGAAAAAAACACAGTTTTTTATTGGTTCTGGACCTTGGAAAGATACCATTCAGGACACTATCCTACTGTTTTTGAACATGTCATGAAAAGGGTAATAATAAGTGAAGATGGTTATAGAAATTCAAAGAGGAAGATCTTACTGTGGAGAGTAGATGTCGACTATCAATGTATCTCAAAAGGCCCTCATATGCAAGACAAAAACACAGCTCTGTAATCTGTTCTAGGCCTCAGAAAGGTACCATTCCAGACATTATTGTACTGATTTTGAACATGTCAAGGAAAGAGTAATAAAAATGAAGATGATTATGAGAAGGTCGTACTATGGAGATCAGGTGTAGGAACAGTATTTCCCTCACACTTGCCAAGCTTCTGTATCGGTCCCAAAACACCAAAATTGTCAGCTATTGAACTAAAAAGATAGCTAGTTGTTGTGGACAATGGCTAAACTACCGTACACAAATCTCATACGACTACTTGAAACTTAACAAGAAGATGCACAATTAGAGCATTAACCAAAATTCGTAACGACATCATACCTTACAAAACCGTTGTTGTCGGTATCAGCAGCAACGAACTGAGAGATAGTCATGTCCTGACCAAGAATCCACTTGGCCATCCTCCTCTGCCTCTTAGCAACTCTAGCCTCGGCCAAATACAGAAACGCTCGAGCCACAGCCACAGTCGAAACAAGCAACCAAATGGAAGCGAAAATCCGACCAGGCAACGTCTTGAATGCCCTATCACCGTAACCGACATGACCGAGAGGTAAAAAGAATCCAACCACCCAAGCCTCTCAACAAAATGCATAACACCAAGACCTATTCCAATACAAAGAACAACAACACCCAGTGCCAATCCAACCTTCAACCTTATCCTCATTCTCCCCTTTTTAACATCAATTATATAAGATGTTGCTAAATCCCTTCTATTTCCATCATGTTGAACAGTTTTCAACATATATTCCTCCTGCAAATCAAGCACATAGCCAACCATCCCGCTGAGCAAGATATCGATGAATCCGAAACCGACCAACACGAAAAAGATCGAGAACAGTTTCGTAGCCAGGCTATTAGGGGTAATGTCACCGAAACCGATGGTGCACATTGTGACAATGCAAAAATACATAGCATCAACAACAGGATGTGTCTTGGGACCCAAGAAATCATGACGATTGAACCAATATATAACGACACCCAAAGACAAGTACAATACTAAAAGGATAAATGCCTGTCTTACGATCGATTCGGAGCCGAACTTCGGCGTGGGGATCGAAGGGTTGTTAATGGCATCCATTAAAACAGCCATTGCCGGTGCTGTTTTGCACCTGTGGAGATTGATTCTTCCCCATGCGATGTTCGGGTCCGGTGCTAACGGTGAATTGGGTTGGTTTTGAAGTAAAAGAGATTCGCGGAAGGTCGGAATGTTTTCCGACGACGATGAACGTTGTCTCGGCGTGTTGAGCGACGACGATAATGATTCGGCTAGAGAAGGGAAATGGAGTTTTGGTGGCGGCATTCGTTTCCTGGGACTTAGATACGGTAACAATGGATCATCTTCCATATGAACAAAAAACAATCGACTGTAGAAAATAAAAGAGAAATGCAGATTCAGAGACAGAGAACACACAAAATTTTAATAAATATATATTAAAACTGTTCTAAAAGAACCAGAGGATCGAGATGATTTATTGTTCTGGAAGGGTTTTAATATAGTAAAAAGGCCATGAAAATGGAGCACGTAAGATTGTATGAAAAATAAGAAGGGTCCAATAGTTCCACTCTGGCCCATATAAACTTTGTTATGGGACTCATAAATATCTTTATTTTTTATTAATAAATTGAATTTAATATGAGAATTATAAAATTATATTTATTTTCAGATTTTGCATGGATCCATTTCGCATGGTAGTTTTAGTGATATGAAAAATCATTATATAGGAAGGGGCTGCTTCATCGGAAATAAACCCCACATACATACATCAGGGTCGGCTTACGGCGGAGCACAAAGAACGACAGCTCCAGACCCCCAATTAGTCTAAGGTCCTTAAAAAATAATTTTTTTTAGTTTTAAAATTTATTAAATAAATTAACTAATTTAACAATAAAAATAATTATCAACAACCAATTGAATCTCTTAAGCAATGTCAGAGGTTTGAATCCTGATATTTCGAATGGAGCAAATTGGGTTGGGTGGGTCGCTCCCATAATGGGTTTGCAATGTATGATCTAGATTAGTCAGTCAATAAGTAGTATATAAGTTATTAAACACAAAAAAACTCAATTCCTTCAAATTTTCTTAACAAAATAATGAAAATAATGTATTTGTCAAAGTTTATTCATGTTTCTATGGTTTATTAATAAAATATGAAATTAATTGTTCAAAGTAATAAGATATGATTTTGTTCTATAAGAGTCTATTTTTGAGTTTCGCACAGGGCCCCGAAAATATCCGAGACGGTCCTAGCATACATACATACATACATACATACATACATGGGTAATTATTCTATGCAAGTGCTTTAGTTTTAGGGTTTAGAGACTTTACTTAGGGTTTAGGGGTTTAAAGTTGTAGTTTTGAATTTAGGGACTTGATAGAATTTCGGATTTAGGGTTTATAGATTAAAATTTAAATCCATAACTATATTACCCTAAAACCTAAAGCCTAACCCTAAATTCTAAACTGTCTGTTAATGAAATAATAATCCATATATATTAAGATGTGAATGTTCGATTGAAATTATGGTATATCGAGAAAAATGTTCAATTTTAAAAAGAATGTAGGTAAGAACTCAAAAACCATAAACACATGCCTTGTCATTAGACATCAACCCCGTAAAGTATCGTATGAATTATGATATGATGTATTGGGTTCAACATTGATAATCTCGTCCTTTTCAATAAACATGTGAAATACAACTAATTGAGTCATTTTGTTGATATCTTATTATAAAATAAAATTTGATCTTTATTTAATTAAAGGCTAGGATTTGAAGCGAAAGAATTGTTTGAAATCGAATTTTAAGATATAATGTTAAACAGAACTAAAACGATCAGTAAATTATATATTTAATTGACAAAATGTCAATCTTTATTCGATTATTTTGAAAGGTTAAAATTTTACTAAATCTCTCTTAAAATGTTAAGATTTATAGATACAAGCCTTATCATTGGACATGAACCATAGTAAACAATCATATGAATTATGATATGATGTATTGGGTCCAACCTTGATAATTTTGTCCTTCTTGGCAAATAGTATGTGAAATACAACTAATCGAGTTATTTCGTTACTATTTTTATTATAAAAAGTGTTAACCTTTATTCGACTAAAGGTTAGGATTTGAGACAGAAGAGTAGTTCGATCTTGATCTCGATCTCAAGATCCGACGTCAAATAAAACTATTATTTTGATTCAAATGCTGAATCGACAAAATATTAACCTTTACTCGATTATTTTGATTTTATCAACTTTTAGAGGATAAAACATCAGTACAAACAAATATAATTATATTGTTAAAAGAGTTAATTGTACTACATGTCCTCAAACTATGACATTCATTTTAAATCGGTCTCTAAACTTTTAAACATTTCAATTTCATCCTCAAACTATGACCTTCATTCTAAATTTTTCCCTAAACTTTTGAGCATTCCAGTTTCATCCTCAAACTATGACTCTCATTCTAAATTGGTTCTCAAACTTTTTGAACATTCTAATCTCATCCCAAAATTATCAATATACGCTAATCATATCTCATGTTAATAAAATCGTTATAAAAATTGTTAATTGTCCTGAAACACTTATGTGTATTATGTAATAATATGATGTGGTATAAACAAAGATTTGAGAATGGAATTAGAATATTCAAAAAGTTTAGGGATCAATTTAGAATGAGAGTCATAATTTGGGATCAATTTAGAATGAGAGTCATAATTTGAGGATGAAAATGGAGCATTCGAAAGTTTAGGGATCAATTTAGAATGAGAGCCATAGTTTGAGGATAAAATTAAAATATTTAAAAGTTTAGGGACCAATTTAAAATAAACGTCATAGTTTGAGGACATATGGTGCAATTAACTCTTGTTAAAATTGTGAATGTAGTAAATAAAGTTGAAAGAATTACCGGTTTCTATTATTTCATCCAAATTAGTTGATAATAAACTTGATTTTTTTTTCTTCTAATTATTTATACCAATTCCAATCTTCCCTCGTCCATTTATTTATCGTCGCAGTCACAGTTCAGAAAAAGTGCATTTGTCAAACGAGAATCCCGATATTTTCCGAGAAAATCTTGCCAAACGAAAGGGAAAAATGGTTAGCCTTCTTTCTATCTTTCAATTACACCGTCTTTCAATTTCGCATTACACAAACCTACAAGATTTTCTTTTTGTTTCTTTCTAATTTGTGTTTTTAAGATCTGCTTTAACTATATTTAGTTATCTCTATGGCAGATCTAAATTTAGATGCCTCACATTTGATTTTAACTTACAGTTAGACTCAGATCCAATCAAAACAAAGGTTTTAACTTAAACTTCAGTGCTAGGAGCATAAATATTTTAACTTGAAATTAGATTTGAACTTGTATATTTGAAGGATCCGTTGATTTTTTTCTTTTTGTTTGTAGGACTTGTGCCCTTCAATTAAGAACATTCTTCTTTTGGATTCCGAAGGGAAACGTGTAGCTGTTAAGTATTATTCAGATGACTGGCCAACGAATTCTGCGAAGGAAGCCTTTGAGAGAGCTGTGTTTACCAAAACCCAGAAGACTAATGCTCGAACCGAAGGTAGATTTGTTTACCTCCGTTAATGCTTCATTGCATTTAATTTAATTTCTTTGTGTGTGTCCATCAATGGTGATTGGTAAGTGAGTGAGTGAATCAATTCATTAAAATTTGAGAATTTAAAAGTTTCTTTTCTTGTGCATAAATGGTTTACCTTGGATATATTGTTTTAGACATTGTTTTCATTTTTCATTTTTTCGTATGTCAATGCAAACTATGTTACTCTGAGTCGGCTAGTCCTCATTATTCCTTAAGAACCTATGTCTAACATAAGTGTATGACATATATTCGAATATGGTTACGGGAAACCATCCTTCAAATATATGATATTTTCAGAAAAAAAAAGTTAACATATTAGTACACATACCTATATTCCCCAGATCCGAGTAAGACATTCTTGGTTGGCATTGGTTTAGGTGTTGTTTCATATTTTACTATTTTAACATGGTGCTTTTTGTTACAGCTGAGATAACAATGTTTGACAACTATATTGTTGTGTACAAGTTCGTTCAAGACCTTCACTTTTTTGTTACTGGAGGTGAAGATGAAAACGAGATCATCTTGGCCACAGTACTCCAGGGTTTTTTTGATGCAGTTGGACTGCTCCTTAGGTTCTTTCATCTTACTTTCTACTATTACGATCTTTTTGATGTATTTGTGTTTGATATTATTAACTTGAGGATTTCCCCCTTGTGTCAGAGGCAATGAGGACAAGAATGAGGCATTGGAGAACTTGGATCTTATTCTGTTGTGCATTGATGAGATTGTTGATGGCGGGTATGAATTATCATTCATTGTATTATTATAGTTGAAGTTGAATTAAGTTCATTTTATGAATCTCTTGAGTGGACATTTTCGTTGCTTGTCTGTTTCTTTTAAGTGTCTCTTCTATACAGTTCTTGGCTGGAAATGTCTCTTAATTCTCCTCGCTCCCCAAATACTCTTGGTTAAACATATGGTGATTAGCATTCAGGGTTTTTAGTCACTCATGTTCGGGTTTATTTGATGGTGAAAGAAAACGATAGAAATTAGGATATAGAACCAAGAGAAAAGGAAGATTAGGGGGAGTCACCAGAAGCAACTGTCCCCTTAATGTGCTTCTTCGACCACCGTGTTTGACTTTTTCTTTATTCTATGGGCAGTGTCATTCTTGAAACTGATGCAAATGTTATCGCTGGAAAGGTAGATAGTCATAGCATGGATGCCGGAGCTCCTTTGTCCGAGCAGGTATTGTGACCCGTGTTCTTGAAACAAGCAAAACTTCATTTTTCATTCTTCTTATTAACCCCCCACAAAGCAAAACTTACTGAATTCTTTAACTAGTGAAATATGAATCACTATTGCCACCATATTAACAAATTTGGTGTTCTACAGACAATAACCCAAGCATTGGCCACCGCACGCGAACATCTTACTAGATCTCTCCTCCAGTAACGTGTTTACGTCAAACCAGACCAAACAAGAGAAGGTCGGCGACATATCTTTCTGTAATGATACTGTACTTAATGTTGTTAGGATAATGTCTGTTGCAATAGAACTGAATACATTCTGGATGTTACATTGATGTTATTGCAAGGTTGCATTCTTGATACTATTTTTGTTGCTGACCCTACATAATGGTAAAAATAATCTCATTTTTTTCTCACCTCATTGCATACAAAGAAATAAAGCATTTGGAATCAGGATTACAAATGATTGTAATTATAACTACTTTGTGTATTTCATCAGTTCATCTGTGTTACGAGTACAAAATTGATCGTCTTTTGACTGAACTTTCGGTAATCAATAGCTAGCACTGTTGAAGCTAACAAATGATACAGATTATAATACATGAGCAGTCACATTGTGCTATTGGATGAGTACATAATCTGCATCGTTAAGGTAGCCATCTCCAGTGGTGGGAGTCAAGTTATTCCGATGAGTACTTTTACGAACCTGGGCATGAGCTTCTGCTTCATGTTCAAACATTTTGACCAGTTGATTTAACTCTAGCTTCCTAACTTGGACCTTCTCTTCATTTACAGGCCCTTTTAATCCGAGATAAATCATGCCGATCACGATTAATACAACTCCTAAGGCGATGAGGATGACTGTAAACAAGCCAAATGCATATGGTGTGTCCTCTGATCCGGGGATCCCATCAACATTGATTCCAAACAGCCCAGTAATGATGGAAAGAACAAGGCCACAACCACCAATAACAGCTAAATTATGAGTTACTCTAAGGCTTCTATCCTGCATTAGTGCAATCAGTATTAGGCAAAGATAGTTGTCAAATCATTCTGGAACAATACAATGGACTCGGAAATCGAAGAAATTTGTTATGTTTTTTTATACAAACCTGCAACCATGCACGCACTGTGCTTTGCATAACATCTTGAATTGTAAACAAACGTCCACGGACCGCTTCTTGCTCTTCGATCATTTGTCTTGTGCTCTTTCGTATTCCTTCCAGCAAGCTTCTTGCTGCATTCCCCCTCAAATGTTGCATGAGCTCGAAGACGATCTCTTCTCTTGCATGGAGTGACCATTTCACTCTGATAACCTGAAATTGGGAAAACAAAATTCATTGACGTACTGCAGAAACTACACAAGACTTCTAGATGCTCATGTTTATTGTAAAGTTTTCCAAGTTATAGCCATTTCGCAAGAAAAAGATACAAATCTATGGGTTCAAGGACTAGAAAAACTTTATCTTTCAAGGTTTGCATTTCCGAGCAAACATAATTATACATAATATATATACGTATGGCACTACATAGCTTACCAGAGCAGTCCACATGAAAATATTTAGTAAGTGCAACTTCTATATCAGAATAAGTTCGAGCAACTACGCTTTATCCTGAAAGTAGTTCAGAGCAGTTGTATTTTCAACCAACCACTATAGATTCATATTTTTACGTTAGCTCTTCATTTTTAAAAGTATCCATATCCGATATATATTTAGACGTAGGTATGAGAATATCACCCTCCAATAGAAAAATCTGAAGAGAAATTGAATGTGTCTATGTTGGACAGATACTCATATCCGGCACTAACACTACAGTCCGAGTAATATAGACTACGAATAATAATCGGTCATCAAACTCCACCACATATACTAATAATCATTTTTCAATAATGAAGACGGATTGTGATCAAGTGAAGGAATATAGCATACCTGTCTTGACAATCTTTGGATTTCTTGGTTCAAAATAATGGCAAAAAGATTCATGTCCTCTTGGTTTCTCCTACACACATAGAACTATTTTTCACTAAAATTACCTATGCATGAAAAATATCAGAAAATCCTTGTTAAGAGAGTTTTCTAAGATTTTAAGAGTAAAGAACCTGTTCATAAACTTCAATTCAATCTCATCTGCTTCTCCGAAGATGGATTTACGAAACAACCTTATGAATTCAAATCATTAAAGAGAAACCGTAAATTGCATATATACACCAAATGTAAATAATCTACTTTCATACTGAAATGCAAGCATGATGCTTGTAGTTCCAATGACGTTCGAATTGATGAAACCGAAGTTTTTCTTCATGCAAGACTTACTGAAATTTCAATCAATATGACTATGATATATGAAGAGGAAATATGTATGGTTTCAATGAAGAGAAACATTCGGAATGCGGCTGCTACTTAACAATGCTAAAGGTGCAAAATGGGTATCAATATGTTCTTTATCCATTTGTTCGAACAAATCATATGTCGGTTAGAAAAAAAAAACATCACTTAAAATCCAAAAAAGACCGTGACAGGCATGCGCTTGATATGTCTGCCTCGGACAACTGATGAAATCAAATCCATTCACATTAAAAGGAGTGAAGCCTTGATATCGAAGTTAATCCGAAAATTAACTCCCATAATTAGTAAGTACCTGTCATCCCACCGTGTAAGACGGCTAGCTAGATATGCAATGACATCATGAACTGTTCTGGGCACATTATATCCTCCAGCAGAAAGAAGCTCCTGACCAGAAGGTATGCAACGATTTTTAATCACGGGAAACTGCTAGCTTGTATGGGTGTTATATGAAAAGCAACTTTGCCACAATGGAGTCAATTAGGGTATGTCGAGAACAAACAACCTGAACTTCTGTTATTCCAAGAACATTTACACCGGATACGTTCCCTTTTATGTGCAGTACAGTTAGGAGGAAGTTTTGTGCTAGCCATGAACGGAGTACAACAGGGATGTCATCTTCCTCGACATATGGGTCTCCAGCTGATTGTCCCAATAGCTCAAATAACAGCCCTCCAGCCACCCTAACCGGTACCTTTATAAATGATAAAATTCGTGATCAATCATCCAACAAAGCCAAAGACCAGAAAGGAGCCACTAGGGTGGTCACATCTGATATCCCGTATGCTAATTGTCATGTTTTAACAGATATCAAGTGGGATACTGGTCTGAAACAGCAATTAAAAGAAACTAGAAAAGTATACATGCTAATATTCACTCTTATATATTTTTCTCGAAATGCTACAATTTAATATTCTATCACCATTTAAGCGAGACCTGACAGAACCAAATAGTACAGAAGTTAATATTCTATCAGAACTTAGTTGAGACTTGAGACAATCAAATAGTACGTAACTCGATTTAACTTACAACTTGTTAAAAGAAGATTTAGTGGATGCAATATACCTAACTTACTTACAACTTGTTAAAAGAAGATTTAGTGGATGCAATATACCTAACTTACAGAATGCCGGAGACTATTACCTCGTACAGAAGGTGTTTCATCCGCTCACTTATCAGTTTGCTTTCATCTCTCAAAGCTAGGCTGACAGCAGGATGTAACCATTGAGCATTGTTGAGAAAGGCCTCGACGTTGGGGTGAACAGAAGCCAAATGGCACCACCATATTGGCCCAGCTGGTCGCTCCCAATACGGTGCTGCTAAATCTGCGACAGTTAAACCGTCTTCAATATCTATCCATTCAAACTGTTGTGAATCCCAGACTCCATTGACTTGCACATTTTTCACAAGATCTGAAATCCTTTCCCACCCGATGGGTACCCAGCAACTTCCATCAAATCTTTCGGCAGCATGATACTGGTCTGACCGATGGCTACGTCCAGTGTTGATTTCATCAAAAGAAGCAGGTACACGATCCCTCGACTCCAAACCGAAAGAGGACTCCATTAATTTCTGTCCATCCAATCCTTGAGATTCGGCTGCCATCTGCTCTTTCGAACTTTCATCATCCGATTGTTTGCCTTGGACCCTATAACCATATCTCGAGTTCATCGGTTTCTTATTGCCTCGAACAAACTCGAAAGCACAAATCAGCCCATCTTTCCAAAGATCACTCCCAAGCATGACATCTCTACTCGGAACATGCCTACGTCTTTCGGGCATTTTCATTTTATTCTCTTCAGAAACCGACAGATCCTCGTTCACAGCCATGACCAGTTCTATATTAAACACAACCAAAAGAAAGAAAGAGCCAACATCCAAACCCTCAATAAATAAGCTCGTCGAAGATCGATGCACAACCTATAACATACTAACACACCATCTAGATTCCAAAACAACTACATTGATTGCTTTAAGTAATCTGAAACATTAAACATATAAACAGCTGAAATTAGATACCAGAAACTTGTTTTTAACGATCAAAGCAAGCTAGAACAAGATTTATCATCCATTTATTAAGCTAAAATGCAATTCGTTTTTCAAAAGAAAAATAAAAAAAATAGAATTTACCCATTATCCGATTCAACAATATATAACTTGATCGACCTCATATAAATTTTCCTAAAAGATTTTAATGAACTTTTAGTAACAGTTCCATGTTCAACTTCCTCATTGATTTTGACATTTGGGGAAAAGAAATTTTGGGTATTGAAGATTAAAGTACTAAACAATTAAAAACAAACAAATAAATAAAAGATTACCTCAGGATCAGACGATGCTTCAGCTTTATCTAAGGAGAAAATGTAGGGAAAATGCTGGGAAAGGAAACAGTTAATTTTGTGTGGGAAACGAAAAACAGCAAACATAAGCCCATTCTGATTCAACTAATGGGTATTAAGCCCAAATATATAAACATGGTAATTAGTCGCTCTACCTTAATTTGTGGACATTTTGATCCATAATCACTTAACTTCGTATATTATAGACGATTATATTTAAACATATTCGAACTCATGACTTTTTGAATAGTGCAATAATAACAATGTCAACCAAATTAATGTTTATTCAAGAATATTTATTAATTAAAAAGAATGAAACCCACACTTAGACTAATGTTTATAACCTTGTTCGCACCATATGTAAAACTATGCATGTGTGAGTTCTTAATTCGGGTTTTATTCTTATTTAAGTCCTACTATGTGAGAGATTTATCCAAAATTTATTTTTGATTTAAGTGTAAAATAATATTTTGATTATCAGTTCGTTCGACTTTACATCATAATCATTGATTATGATGTGTAACATGGATGTATTAGTTAAAATTTTATTTTGTACACTATATAAATTAATTATAATTATAGTTATACAAATATATGTTGATTGCATTTGTCACGCCCGTAGAAGTCTAGCCCCGTGACACATTGTAGTTGTAATTTCAAAAAATAATGTAATTAATGTTTTTTAATAGTAATTAAAGATGTTCATTGTCCATAGAATATAGTAAAAAATTAGGTTTAAATGACTTTTTGGCTCCTATAATGGTACTACAAAAATTAAGTGAAGCCTCACTTTAATTTATGGATCAATCAATTAAGTTTATTGTCGTTACGGTTAATCACATTAATTGTGTTATTTTTGCTGACGGAAATTTATTTGTTTTTCATTTAAAATTTTTAGAAAAATTAAAAATTCAAAAAATGATTTTTTTAATTTGTTTAAATTATAAATAATTTTAATAGTTATAAATTTTTAAAATTTGTATTAAATATAAAATTTAATGTAATTTAATCTAAAATTTTAATTTTATTATTTTATTCATTCAAAAAATAAAAACAATTACAATACATAGAATTAAGATTTTTTTATGTGAAAATGAAAAATTCTAACAATTTAACCTCGAATATATATAAGTAAGCACATTTGGCCGGTTGACCAAGTTGTTTATCTTTGTTCCCTCATATTCCCTTAGGTCATGGGTTCTACACGCATGTTTCATTTTTCTTTAGTTTATAAATATAATTTTATTTTCAAAACATGAATATTTACTAATCTCGTCAACAATTTTTAGAATAAGTGGTTAAAAGATCTCATTTGACGCATCCTCATTTTCTTAGGTTGTGAGTTATAGACCCATTATAAGCAAATTTCTCCTTCTCTCTTCTCTTAGATAGAAATTATTAAAAAAACATTTACTAATCTCTTTAATAAATAACTATTTTATTTAAAAATACAACAATTATTATCGAAATGATATAAAATTTTAATTTGAACTATTGTAAGAAAGTGATAATATAAAAAAGTAAAATGTCGTCGCCTTTATGTATAAATAATATAATAAAATATGATATTTATATATTTATTTTATTTCATAAACCAATTTGAAGTCTTGAATATAATTTCAGAACGTCTCGTGCGGTTGAATTGGTCCTTAAATTTTTAAATGTTTCAAATTTATCCCCAAACTATAAATTTCATTCTAAATTAATCCTCAAACTTTTGAATGTTCTACTTTCACTCCTAAACTATAACATTCATTCTAAATTGGTCCCCTAAACTTTTGAATATTCCAATTTTATCATCAAATTATCATTTATGTCGCATCATATTATTACATAATACACATCAGTGTTTACATGACGATTAATAATTTTTATAACGATTTTATTAATATGATACATATTGATAATTTGGGGATAAAATTGAAATGTTGAAAAGTTTGGGGGACCGATTTAGAATGCGAGTTATAACTTTGGATGAAATTGAAATGTTCAAAAGTTTGGAGATCCATTTAGAATTAGTATCATAGTTTAGGGATGAAATTGGTCATTTAAAAGTTTAAAGACCAATTTAAAATGAGAACTATAATTGAGGGATGTGTGTGGCAATTAACTAAATAAATAAAAAAACAAAGTTTTGTCCACAAGCAGATAAAAGTAAGAATTGATTCTTCAAACCCCATGCTTATCTTGGTCAAGTATTTGATCCCACATAATCTATACTTGTTTCAAAACTATATAGAAAAGGGACAACTTTCAAGAATAGGATGATAGTGAATTGTGGATGGGTGTAGTGATAAGTGATTTGCGGATAAAAAGAATCGTATATAAAACAATAGTGTTGGTGGAAAAATAAAATACTATACATAAAAGAAGGATGGAAATCATCTGCCCCCAATACATGCCCTCTGTAGTGCCCCCACACTAAAAGGGTTTAGGGTTAATATTTAATGTTAGAGTTTAAGATTAAGGTTTAGGGATAAGATGTATTTTTAGAGTCTAAAATTTAGGGTTTATGATTTAAAATTTAGAGTTACAATTTAGGATTTAATTTTGTTAGTGTTGGGTATAAAAAGAGACACAAAAAATGAGAGAAGATTTTTGTTCAGAAAATAATATAAAATATTAATGAGACCAATGAAACTAGACTAAAGAGTTATCATCATCAAAACTATGTCCCTTATCTATAAATTAGTGGACAATGCCATTCACTATCTCTTTGGGACAATCCTTTCATGGTTGAAGCTCAACAAATACAACTCCTCGTTAATGGTTAGTTCCATGGCTCAACATCCCCCTTTTATATATATCGTTATTGTTTCAAACAACTCTGATACTTTTTAGGTCAAGTCTGAGCCGACTTTAGAGTACGGTCGTCAAAACTATCTCTTTGGGACAATCCTTTCATGGTTGAAGCTCAACAAATACAACTCCTCGTTAATGGTTAGTTCCATGGCTCAACATCCCCCTTTTATATATATCGTTATTGTTTCAAACAACTCTGATACTTTTTAGGTCAAGTCTGAGCCGACTTTAGAGTACGGTCGTTTTGAGTTTGGATCATTTGATTTTAGAGTACGATAGCCTCCGTCGAACAATGGAGAAGATAGTAAGGGAGGAGAACAGGGAAGCCGACGACTTGTGTTAGTGATTTGACCCAGTTGCAGGTTCCACCTTTTTGATAGTAAAGCATCGAGAGTTGTTATATTTTGATTCAAATTCTAATTGGTAATTAAGTTGAGTTTTATTATAATTTTAGTGGTTGAAGATTACTTGGAAATTAGGATTTACTTTAATGAGTAAATATATATTTTAGGAGGAGATATTATTGAATTAGGTTTCTTGGTGATCAAGTATTTGGATCTATAAATATAGACTAGGTTTAACCTTTTTAAATTATGAGAGAACAAGAGAATCAGAGGGGGAATTACTCTGGAGAGATGTAACCACTTTTAAGATATCTACAACTATTGTGCCTACGTTGTAGAGATGGGTATTGCAGGGATGTTGGGAAGAGTGTTTTGGTTCCACCGGGTCATGAGATTTGTACACCGAGTTTTGGGATTACATGGGTTATCATGTATTTGTACTCTTCGGGTTCTCTACGTTATTAGTGGATTGTTCGTTTCTCTCGTCCGTGGAGGTAGGCTATGCTGAACCACATTAAATCTTGTCTCCTGTGCATGTCTTGGTCTATGTCGTTATCGCTTTGGTTATTTTGCCGCATACCAAATTCCTAACAAATGGTATCAAAGCTATGATTCGAGCTGCGCGATTGTAGAGAAATTTTTGTTGCAAACTTTGCGATGTTGGAGACATGCCAGAGGAGTACTGCTGCAACGAGCTTTCAGTTGCAGGAGGAGTAATTCTCAAAATTCAACGGTGTTTCAATTGATAGTACGTAAGAATTAGAGTTGTTGAAGATTTCGCGGCGGTGCTTCAACGGATATTTGGCTTACGTAAAAATTGAAGCTGTTGAAGACTTGAAGACCAATGCTCGAATAAAATTTATGTCAAGGAGAGATTTGTTATATTTTGACTCAAATTCTAATTGGTAATTAAGTTGGGTTTTATTGTAATTCTAGTGGTTGAAGATTACTTGGTAATTAGGATTTACTTTAATGAGTAAATATCTATTTTAGGTAGAGATCTTATTGAATAAGGTTTCTTGGTGACCAAGTATTTGAGTCTATAAATATAGACTAAGTTTAACATTTTTGAATTATGAGAGAACAAGAGAATGAGAGAGAGGGGGAATTACTCTGGAGAAATATAACAACTTTTAGGATCTCTACAACTATTGTACCTACGTTGTAGAGATGGGTATTGTAGGGATGTTGGGAAGAGTGTTTTGGTTCCACCGGATCATCGAATTTGTACACCGCATTTTGGGATTACATGGGTTATCATGTATTTGTACTTTTCGGGTTCTCTACGTTATTAGTGGATTGTTCGTTTCTCTCATCCGTGGAGGTAGGTTATGCTGAACCACGCTAAATCTTGTCTCTTGTGCATATCTTTGTCTATGTCGTTATCGCTTTGGTTATTTTACCGCATACCAAATTCCTAACAAGAGTAATAGACCTGATGTTTGGCCGGGGATGGCGTAAAGGATTACTCGGAGCCACTTGATTACGTGGTTCTCGGCTTGTGGAGAAACTGTTGCTTGGCTTATACTTCTGGTGTCTGAATTTGATCCTTTGGATTCTGGCATGCATAAGAGGGTAGTGGTTAACACAATTAATTTAACAAGTTTTTGTACATTAATTATAGGGACCAAAAACAGATTAAAATATTGTGCTATTAGTTAATTTGAATAGTTAACTTCTTTTAATCTGTTTCTGTCCCCTATCCCACACATATTAATACAATTTTTTTATTAAGTAGATATGTATTATATTCCCAAGGTAAATACTAAAATTCGTATAAAAAATAATACAAAGCCCCAACATATGTTGTAAATCCGTCCCTTATGGAAAAACATGAGTATATTCTTCGGTTAAATTATGATTTTGTTCTATTTTTATCATTATTTTTTTACAATTCTATTCAAATACAAGGCTGTATTTATCACTGGTTTTAAATCTGGATAAATTTATATACACCTACAGACTAAACTGCTCGAATCTTGATCACTTATGTAGAATACGACATCTTTTACCGCTGAGACCACTCCTTGGGTTCTTATCTTACCCAATTTTGAGTTTTAATATTTATACTTTAATTGAATATAATTTGATCCTAATTTTTTATAATGTCATTAATTATTCCAAATAATTAACATTATTAACTATTTCGGTTAATATACTATCTTCAATTTTTTTAAATAACACTTATTCTAACTTATCATACCGACATGGGTATTTTTGAGTTAAAATGGTGGTTTTAGAGAGAAAAAACTTCGGTATTGACTTTTTAACCGGAATATATAATTAATGAAGTTAACTATTCAAATTAACTTATAGCACAATATTTTAACCTAAATAGCGAATAATCTGTTATAGTTAACATATAAAAGTAGAGGACCAAATTACACCACATAAAAAGACTGAATCTCATATGTGAATATAATTGAAGGACCAAAACCACAATTTGACCGTTTAAGTTTCAACATGAACATGCCTTATATCGGTGCAAAACCAAGAAAGAACTAAATCAATTACACATACTCCGGTGAGTAACAACATCATAAAATTATTTAGTACACTAACAGAAAAGTTTTTCAATCTCACAAAAAAATAGTTGCATGTCTTTTAAACGAACTATACGACATTTTCTCAAGTTTACCAATAGAATTAAAAAAACTCTATTAACAGTGTATCGAATAATTTGTATACATATGGAGAGGTGAGAGGATGATGATGAGCTTTGCAACTAACCTTTAAGATGGAGTGGTCTTAGTTGAGCTTCAGCCATGAAAGAATATATTCCTAGAGATGATGAAGATGATAAAGAAAATAATTTGAATTCAAGCTAAAAGGAAAAGGGTATTGGGACATATTATTTATAGATAAAAATACATTTTGGTGGTAGTTGTGGTGCGTTTGTACATCAAAATGCCACTAAAGTAAGGTTATAGCAGCGTTTGTGGCAAAAAAACCACTAAAAATTATGACATTATGCGGCGTTTGTATATTAAAATGCCGCTAAAAAAGGTTATTAGCGGCATTTGTTTATCAAACGCCGCTTAGAACACGATCTGTTGCTGTATTTCTCGTACACAAACGCTGTGAATGTTTGTGGCATTGGTTTCATGGGCAATTTTCGCGACGTTTTTTAAGCGTCGTGAGAGTTTTTAGCGGCGCTAAAAAAATACTACTATAAAGCTAAAAACGCCGTTAAAAACCTATTTTGCTGTAGTGAGGGGACAGTTTTAATGATCCATCCAAATCTTACATAATATAATATAATATAATATATTTTTTAAGAAATATTATAAATAAAGTTCTACTTATAAAAGATTAATTATTTTTCCGTCACGTTTATTGTATTTGTATAATTTATTATTATCATTTAACTTTAGGGTGATATATTTCTAAAAATAACTACTTTTACGTCGAGACGGAATAGTGGATGAAAAATGTTGTCTCCTACTATATTTGTTGGTATAATAGTATTTTAAGTCTTTTTAGTTTAAAGTTTAGGGTGTAATTTTGTCCATATAGGCTGTAGTAATTCCAAATCAATAATTTTGTCACTTATTTTTAATTTCATCAATTTAGCCCTAAAATTTTTTAATCTCGCCCTTTGACTGTCGTTGATTAACATAAACGTTATCAGCGGTGGCTCTTTACCATATCATACACCATATCGTTAAATAATTGCTGTCTGTGTTAACAAGTCCAATTGTCATTTTCTTTAATAAATTAATGACCTCCAATAAGATAATGACGAGTCAATTTTAATGATGTGGTTGTACAATTGACATGTACTTTTTTAAAAAATATAAATTAAAATAATTAATTAATTTAAAAATTCTCCATTTATACTATAACATCATTAAAATTGATATGTCATCATCAACATGGTAAGACAGTTGGAGATAATAACTAATGTGGAAGCATATGGTGACCATATGTACAGAACTTAACGGCTTTATAAGTCAACGACAGTTAAAGAACGAGATTAATATAATTCAAGAGTTCGATGGCTAAATTGATGAAATTAAAAAGGATAAGCAACATTGTTGATTTCGAATTACTACATGACAAAATTACCCCTTAAGCCTCAGTTTAAATATTAACCATATAAAGTCTTTATCCCTCTTAATTTTTAGATTTAAAGACTTAATTTGACACCGCTTAATGTTTAATAACTGTCCATGTTTTTTTTTTTTTTTTGAAATAAACTCTGTCCATGCTTGTCCTTTGCAAGATGACCTAAATGAGATTCAAACCTTATTACATACAAGATTACATCAAATATAAACCATATTATCTGCAAGGTTATAGAAATTAAATTGTATGAACATTGGCCTAAACGAGATTCAAACCTCAGAAACTTCACTCTCTTTAGTTTCACCATTACAATCATCAAGATACTGCTGATACGCATAAGAAATGATGCCCCAAATAGCCAACACCATTGATATTCCCTTCGCACTATCCATTTCATCCTTGAAAACGATGTAGGCGGCAATCATGTTCACCGGCAATCCAACCGCGAAAATGCAGTTGGCAAACAGAGCCGACAGTTCCGACACCAACCCCAGACCGGCAAAGATCGAGACCTGCCAACAGACAGCAGTCGAAACCAGAGTCATTACATACGAAGCTTTCCCCAGTTCGTATGAATCCATTTCCGGGATAAAAAGCTTATGATCTCCGGAAACGAAGAACCCTATCAGTGAAAAAATGGAGGCGACAAACGACGGGCATATCGCGAGATCCATTACGAGTTTCAGCGACTGTTTGTCGTCGAAAACTTTTCGAAACACGAGCTGTTGGGAAGCAAGCATTAAGCCGTAGATTGCGGTTGCAGAGAAGGTGGATATGAACCCTAATGCATAGTTTCCACCGGAGAGTCCATGGAGGGTTCCGGTGGTGTTGTTGGAGACCGTGAGAACCGATGAAATGGTAAGAAGCAGAAGAGAATTGATGATGAACGGGGTAAATTTCTGAGAATTGAGAAAATAAGAAAACAAAGCGTTGAAAGCTAATTGTGATGCCGAAACCAAAGAGACGATTGAAACCGGAAGGTATTCGTAGCCGATAGAATATAGGAACGAATTTGCTGCCATTAGTAGTCCCATGTATACATAAACGAAAACCAGCAACAATAATCTCGGTTTGACGACGGGGCCGCTGTGAGGCGGCCTAGTCTTCAAACAGTGGAGAAGGTAATAAGGGAGAAGAACTGGAAAACCAACGACCTGTGTTAGTGATTCGACCCAATTGCTGGTTCCACCTTTTTGATAGTAAAGCCTTGAGAGTAATAGACCTGATGTTTGGCCGGAGATGGCGAAGACGGCGTAAAGGATTACTCGGAGCCACTTGATTATGTGGTTCATGGCTGGCGGGGTCACTGTTGTTTGGCTTATAGTTCCGGTGTTTGAATTTGATCCTTTAGATTCTGGCATGCATAAAGGTGGTAGTGATCAGCACAAATTATCATAACCCGGTACTCGTATTTTATGAAAATTGAGAAATTAATTTAATTGTGTTCAGCACTGTTTAACATTTTCGTTAAACCATGGATGTAAAAAATCTGAAGTTCATCAATTCATATGCTAAAGAATTAGTAAAAGTAAGCATTTGATCAAGTGTTTAAACCGCAACAAATTATGAAATACTATTAGTGGTTCAAGTTCATATATAAGTTGCTAACAATTGAATTTACAATTTAAATTATGAAAAACAGTGGTCAAGGGCTTAATTTGTCTAGTTTCAAAACATAGAGTGGTCTAAAAAGCAAATTGACCCAAAAAATTGGGAAAGTAAAGCCTCGTTTGCCTAATTTGAAATCTAAGAGGACACGAAAAGCAACTAAATCCAAAATATTGGGAGGGCCGACACTTATCACTTATCTAGTTTCAAAAGTAAGAGGACTAAAAAGCAATTGGACATGTCCCTCCCCTCCCACCATATATGTGGTCTCATCTCATACCTGCTAACAAATTAAAGTAGAAGAAATTTCTCGATTTTCATAAAGTAAAGGGATTAAATTCACAATTAGACCTAAGAAAAAAACCCATTAATGTTGTCTATATATTCTTAGATAATCTTTCAATAGTATGTGTTAGATTTCAATACGTGCTTATGTGCGTTAGGTAGGCAGGGGCTAGGGTTTGAAGTAAAAAATTATAAACTGTGGTGTTGGTAGCTTTCAAAATATCTACCCACATGTGTTTGTTAGGTAGGCAGGCAGAGGCGGATCACACTGGGATCCAGCGGGATCACTGGCTCCCACAAGATTTTGTAAAATTATTATTTGGCTCCTTAAAGTTTTAAATATTTTAATTTCACCCTTTCAAAATTTTTAAAATTCTTATTACGCATTAATTTCTTTGAATATTTTTAATTAAGTTCTCTTTTAAATTTTTTAAATTTTTCATTAAGTCTCAACATTTTGGAAAATTTTACTTTAAGCTTCTAAAATTTTAAGAATAGGCCCCCTCAAATTGTTCTACCAAGATCCACCCCTGTAGGCAGGGGTTTGAAATCAAATTTAAAACTTTCAGGGGCAAGAAGTTCAATTTAAAAACTTTACAGGGATCAAAAACAGAATAAAAGAATTTGAGGGCCCTACCCCACCCAGATTAACACAAATTCGTGATTTCTTGTTGCAGTAGAAGTCTTTAGATTGAATCATTCCACTAACTAAAAAATAAGTTAATAAATTAACGGAAATAATTTAAAATTTTAAGGTTAAATTATATTAAATTTAAATATTAAAAAATAAAATTGGACACTATAAAAATTAGAAGAAAAACAGATTTTTTATTTTATTTTCAGGGATGGATCTATAACATAAATTTGGGATTATGTTTCAATTTTTATTAAAAATATAATACTTTTTTATTTAAACTTTCAATTTTTAATTATTTAATTTTATTCTTTAATTTTTATGATTAATTATATTTAAGCTTAATTGAAAAATTAGCCCTTAAATTATATTTTTTGTTCGTTTTTAGCCCTTAAAATATTTTTTAATCAAAATAAGTCCTTACACTACATTTTTTGTCACTTTAAGTCCTTAAACTATTTTTATTCAAAATAAGTACCTAAATTGTGTATTTTTTTCTTTTAGTCCCTAAATTATCTATTGGTCAAATATTTTTTGTGAAGCGTCAACATCTTATTAGTTAAAATAATTTTTTTATTTAGATAACTATAGGAATTAAAGTGAATAAAAATGATAATTTAAGAATTTATTTTGACCAAAAAAATATTTAAAGAACTAAAAGCAAATAAAAAACATAATTTAAAAATTAATTTTTCATTTAAGCCTTATATTTAACCTTAATCTTGATTTTCGACTAGGTCAGAATCTACCCGTTAAATCGTTAATGAATGATGTCAATCAAAAGACTTCTACTGCAACAAGAAATCACGAATTTCTTAAAATAACACTTTTTTAAAATAACAGTTTTAGTTATTTCCGTTAATTTAATAACTTATTTTTAAAAATAACACTTATTCTAAGTTATCGTACCGGCATAGATGTTTTTAGTTAAAATAATGGTATCAAGAGAAAAAAAACTTTAGTGCCGACATTTTAACTTGAACATATAATTAAATTTGAACATATAATTTATAGTATTAACTATTTAAATTAACTAGAGGTACAATATTTTAACCTAAACGGTTAATATTGTGTTATAACTAGTGTATAAAAGTAGATCAAATTATAGTAAAAAAACTAAATTTCAAATTTTAATATAGTAAAGGGTCCAAAACCAAATTTGACCTTTTAAGTTTCAACATGAACATGCCTTATTTCGGTGCAAAACCAAGAGAGAACTAAAGCAATTACACATAATCAAGTGACTAACAACAACATATAATTGTTTAATATTAATCTCATGAACGAAATTAGAAAATTATATATCATTTAAATGAAACATATACGGTTCCTTAATTCCGCTTATAGATTTAAGAAACTCTACCATCAGTATACAAGATAATATGTATAGATATAGAGAGTTGAGAGGATAATTATGAGCTTGGGTACTAACCTTGAAGAAGGAGTGGTCTTAGTTGAGCTTCAGCCATGGAAGAATATATTCCCAGAGAGAAGAAGATGAAGATGATAAAGAGAAGAGATTGAATTCAAGCTAAAAGGGAAAGGCATGGGGCCAAATTATTTATAGATAAAAATAAATTTTGGTGGCGGTTGTGGTTGTGGTGGGTAATTTTAGTAGTAGGGTACATTTTTCATTGGTCCCATTCTTTAATAACTCAATATTATATTCTATTATATTATACTCCCTCCGTATATGGGCGGATGTATATATGCAGAAACATTAGGGTGTAAATGACCCCGTTAATCTAAGTATGAAATAGGGCAAATTTTTTATCGTTTCCAAACTCGATCCGAAAATTTAAAGTTCGATCGACCCGACCTGATATAATAAAAGTATAACTGATCTTGACCGGACCTCAAAATTTTAATAAAAAATTCGATTAAACTTCCAAAGAAAATTAATAAAAATATAAAATATAATATATAAAATATAATAAATATAAATATAGTTATAAATAAACCGGGTTGGAGAATTTCCACCATAAACCCGAACCTGACCCAAAAATTGAAAATTCAAAACAAAACAAACAAACAAAAAAATCAACCCTATCTGGTCCTGTCGGAACCCATCAGATTCGAATTTTTTTTGCCATCCCTACACTAATCTAATTAACATGTTTTTCAAACCCATTATAAAGTATAAAAAATAATATTTTTATAGAAAATATAAGAATTGACCCCACTTGATTTTTTGAGATATGAGGTCAACAATACCTATTGTAGTGCTATGAGAATTCTCTAAATCTCATATCTCACTATATAAAAATTTTGACTCCGCCATTGCCTCTTTTCCACGAAAATTATTCTTTATTGACTTTTTGAAAGTAAAAAATTTTAAACTTTTACTATAATTATATTAAATATTTTAAAAATAAATTTTAAATATATTTAAAATTTATTTAATAACGATTTTTAAAATATAATTTTCATATTTTATCAATAATACATTTTGAATAATTATGAGTCAAAGTTAAAAAAATTGACAAAACAAAATTAATAAAGGACAATTTTCGTGAGATTAAGAGAATATTATATTATATTATAGGGTAAAACTTTGATACATAGGCTGTGTAAAATTAATTTTACACAAGCCTGTGTATTTACACTATAAAAACTCAAATCCTAAATTTCTAACCCAAACCCTAAAAAACTAAACCCTAGATTCTAAACACTAACATTAAATTCTAGACCCTACAATGTAAACCCCTAAACCTTAAACCCTAAACTAAAACCCTAACCCCTAAAACTAAAAGGCACGTGTAAACTAAAATTTACACGGCTTGTGTATCAAAAAAATTTCCTGTATTATATTATATTATATTATATTATATTTTAGAGAATGTTTTCAAATATGGATTAGGATCTACTTACACAGTGTAAAAACTTTTAAGTTTTATACATTTTTTTGGATCGTTAGATGAAAAAAATTAATGACTGAGATTAACTCCTTATTTTTTTCAAGTGATAATCTTCACATATTCTACTATTAATCTCAATCATCCATTTCGCCCATCCAACAATCCAAAAAACGTGTAAAACTTAAAAACTTGTACACTGTATAACTGGATTCTATACCACAATATATATATATATATATTGCATTTTCTTTAGCAAAAAACCATGAATGATTCCATTGTTTCCGTGGCAGTGCAAGCTTGATTTCAGGGGGGTGGGGTTCAAAGAACAAAAATGAAAACAATGGGGATAATGACCAAGGGTTCTTTTCATTTTCTGATTTATCTGCTTCTTTCCATGGATTTCTGCACGAGAGTCGCTGAAGCTTCTTCCTTTCAACTCAACGACGATGTTATTGGTTTGATAGTGTTCAAATCAGCTATCAAAAACCCTTCCTCTTATCTTCAATCCTGGAACGAAGATGATAACTCGCCTTGTTCGTGGAGATTCATCAAATGCAACCCGAACAACGGTTGAGTTTCAGAGATTTCTCTTGACGGCTTGGGATTATCGGGGAAGATCTGTAAAGGGCTTCGAAAGTTGGAGTATTTGAAGGTATTATCACTATCTCGTAACTATTTCAGTGGGGCAATTAGTCCAGCACTTGGTGTGCTTAATGGTCTCGCAAGGCTTGATCTTGGTTAGTACAAGGATTAAACGAAAAATAAGTGTCTAAAGTATACATTTTTTTAACTTTAGATGCCTAAAGTATTTTTTTTGTAAAAATAGATACTCAAAGTTTACTTGTGATCCTACCGACTTCACCTTTCCCTATTTAAAATACAGTAGAACCAAAAATAAAATGGCAGGTGCAATACTTGGGGAATTTTTTTTTTCCAGCTGCAATATTGCAGCAAATTCCCGTTGTTAAAATGCATCACATTGACATGTCTAATCCTACGTGTACAAACCAGAGATTACAGATTAATTCAGAAATTTGCATGCATGACAAATAAGATTATATTAATAAACGGTCTGATTGTGAAAAATTTACAGGTCTAATCCTACATGTACAAACCAGAGATTACAGATCATTCTTATGCAACCTAGTTACCAGTTCAACTTGTCTAACTGGTTTGGTTTAATTGGAAGATCAGGGTATGTAGTTTGGACTCAAAATAACCAGTGATCAAAACCAAAACTAAACCGGACAGAAAATTTTGGGTATTCAAGTAAAAAACAAATCAATCCACATCGATACGGTTCGAGGTCATGTGAAAAAGAAAACCCTGTGATGCCTTTTTAGCAAGACCATCATAACAAAATGAAGTAGCGATTGAAAAGCATCTCCTAAATGGTCAGCAAACTGAAATATACAGCAGTACTAATATTCACTTATATCTTAAAATCCCTGAAGATACAGCCATATATGAAACAACTAAGAATTCGAAGGCAACAGCATAAGGTCGCAGGTGCTTACAGTGAGTCCTGAAGCAATCTTGTGTCATGCACGGCATCTAGTACTAGAGAAGAACTCTGTAAAACTCATACAGTGTAGCGAGTCTTGGCATTTTTATCGTGCTTCTTCGCATCTTCCTAAAAGAACAAATAGATGAGGTTTGTTTGTATAGCCCAAAACTTGAGACATACAATGAAACGAAAAAGAACAAACGGCATGGATCTAAAAGAAGTCATTACATGAAATATGAAGCCGATGGTTTCGTTGTAATCAAGCAACTCTTTCCACTGTTTCCCAATGCTCATCTGCATCAACAACAAAAAAAAAGATTTAGAAACTCACAAGCCACTAAAAACAAAAACCCGGCGAGAACAGTTTCGGAATCGCGTCACGCAAGTCATTTTTCGTAACAAAGCAATTCTATTCACCTGTGCAGATTCATTGGCAGCATTCTTGGTCCACAGTGCTATTCTTTCATGCTTGTTTCTCACACTGACAACTGCTCCGCAGATCTCATCACCATACTCAAACTGTTCTCCTATCAAAGCCAGCAACTATTATAGCAAAAATATATAGGAGATCAGGCCACGTTTTTCACTTAAGCATCAATTTTCATGAACAAGCATGCATTATATCATCTGAAACAGTACCGTGTACAACCAAGGCGTATCTGACTTCCCCTTTTGGAAGGTTACAGTCCACGTGCCTCCATTAGCACAGACAGGGTCTTCCCACTTTGGCTCGATTTTATGTTTGAAACAATGAAAGTCTGCTCTGGAAGGCAACTTGCTCGGGCTCC
Source organism: Hibiscus mutabilis (assembly GCA_019671005.1). Classification (NCBI taxonomy): domain Eukaryota; kingdom Viridiplantae; phylum Streptophyta; class Magnoliopsida; order Malvales; family Malvaceae; genus Hibiscus; species Hibiscus mutabilis. Next base: position 14,629,138 of record CM033756.1, on the reverse strand, counting down.
GTATGTTGTTGTAAAGACTGTAATCAGAAAAGTGTCATTAACTAACAAAGAGAAACAAGCAAAAGAAGTGACACACGAAATTAGTAATCAATGACGGTGCTATCCGATAAAAGCAACAATCCAAATTTTTAATAAAAAGAGATTAAACTATCATTATATCCGATAAAAGCGCTTTCTACGATGTTGATTATAGCGAATTTGAAGAACAGTTTAACAACATCCAATTAAGATGACACATGAGCCTAGGAAGCATCAATCTGTAGCAGGCAGCTCCAAGATCCATATAGTACACATTCTTCCACTATAACAGTTAAAGCAAATCCCATGTACACTCATCATCAGCATTAATATATGTTTGTGTACAATCACAAGATTATACACAGCAACTATTTTACTAAAACTTCATGAAAAATAGAGAGCCCGAGCAACATAGTTGAATGATCAATTGCAGAAGAATAATCCAAAATCTAACATATAATCAAAAACCCAGAATCTAAAAACTCAAGAAAGGTGATGAAATTCAAAACCCAGAATCTAAAAATCCAAAAGAATAAAGGGGGAGAAAATAACCTCCAGAATTGTTCGATGGTGGAGAAAGTGTAAATAGGGCGCATAGAACTGCCCCAAGTAGCTTGTTTCGATTTGTCCTGAGGGTTATCGAACCAGAAGGTCCAGGAATGTTCAAGCGGGTGAGGTTGTTCGACGACGCCTTTCTTCAAAGCAGACGACGTCGTATCGTCTTCTTCCCCGGCGATCTCCCCTTCCTCAAGCTCCTCGTCTTCTTCGTCTTTGACGTTAGGGTTAGGGCTCTTGTTTTCTTCTTCGTTGATGCTCATCGATTTCAGGTTTTCTTCCAGCCCCATTTTCGATCTCTCGATTTCTTTTCCTTGTAGCAGAGCAGCTGACGACTTCTTTTCTTTGACTCTTTTTCAACCGCCCAAATCTAAAAGCCCATGGATTCTTATAAAATGACCCTAATTGAGTTCAAGTTAGCTTAAAAAAGTATATAGACTTCTATCATTAGATTAATTAATGATCATATCAAATACTATTAAATTATAATTTTTTTTAATTAAATCTTTTCATTCTTATTTAATTATATTTGTTATTGAATCTAAAGAATGATCTTCGTAAAAAAAAATATTCTTCTTTTCAAAAAGATTTAAGTTTGAACAATTTTATATGTAACATGTAAATTATTGAAGATTAAAAAAATAAATCAATACTACTAAAAAACGGAATTAAGAGAAAAATAAAAAGCAAATAAATTCAAGATTGTTAAAGGGAAATTCTGGGAGGTTTTTGTATCTCTTGATTGATTGTGTGATGCATTGTCGTGCGTATGTTTTGCCAACGTGTTTAAAGAAGCGAATGATATCACTGATGTCCTTGCTAAAGAATGTGTAAATAAGAGCTCTTTATTTTGTGATGCTTGTTAGGTGGCTCGTGGGTTTTGTGTGGGTTTGGCTGCGCATTTCTAGATGCTAGTGAGTGCATGGTTTTCGGTCATGCTTGGTTCTCTGCGGGAGTGAGGCGTACGTTGGTTAGCTGTGTGTGTGATTCGTGAGAGTAGTGATTTTGTGTTTGGTGTGTGGTGCTTGTGCTTGTTTAGTTTCATGTTTAGTTTTATGGGGTGGACTGTTTAATTATTGTTGAGCACTTGACTGTGCTTGCTTTTTTTTTTTGGGTAAAACGGTATGAATTTCAATTGATAAAAAAATACACTGAAAATATTATCATATGCTTCGTTAAGAATTTTCTTAATTTAAATGAAGAAAAACATACTGTTAAAACTAAAGCAAACACCTACTCAATACCATCCTCATGAAGTAACCTAATAACGCCATCTGGTGGAACAGAAAAATGATGAACCTCTAAATCTATTGGTGTCGCAAGTTTGGCCAGGGCATCAGCTACCATGTTCGTGTTCCAACTCGAATGCTTATTCAATAAAGTATATCGTTTGGGTTAAAAAAAATATTTGATATACTAGTAGTGAAACAAATAAGTTTAATTTAGAGTTTAAGGGGTTAGTTTAGGATTTAGAGTTGATGAATTTAGGTTTTATGGGTTAGAATTTAGGGTTCAATGGTAGAATTTAGGGTTTAGAGTTTAGAGGATAGGGTTTGAAGATTAAGGATTTGAATTTTAGTTTTTAAGGCGAATTTAAGTATGCTTGTGGGAAAAAAGATATCACAACCCAAAAAAATCTACATCATCAAAAAATTGAATTGGTGTCGTGAGTTAATTAAATCAATAAATTTTATTATAATAATATTTATGTCTTTCAATAATTTTATAAATCGGATAACTTAAACTACGACCTTAAAAAAATCTAAGAATAGAATAATAATTAACTTAGGGGTTTAAAATTATTTGACTGTAAGTTTAATTCTTAGTGTTCATATATTTTTCACCCACAATGTAAATGGCATAAGTCTTATTTATAAATTATCCTAAATAATTTTTTTTTATACCTAATATTACACCCCCAGGGGAAAAAATTGGGCAAGAGCGATGTTGTTATTTCTTTTTTTTAAAAGAATCGGAGAAATGGATAAACAATTTTATAAAAAGGCATCGATATTTTTAAGTGTTTTGGTCTTATTTTATAAATACGTTTTGAATTAAAATTGTGTATTATTATTGAAAACACCGCTAATATAAACTTTTTGAAATTAGAATTGTTGACACAAGAGTTATAAGGATTCTTTTACCTTTAAAGATTACACATAATCTCTAAATAACCTAAATTTAACATTTTCTATTTTTATTTAAATTTAATAATTAATCACATTATATTAAAAATAACTGTAGAAAGGCTACATTAATATATAGATCATTTAAATATGCTTAGTAATATTAAATTAAAAATTAATTTTCATAATCTAATTAATATTAACATATCTAAAATATCGATAACCAATAAACTATTCAAACAAGTATTAAATCGAATTATATCTTTATATGTCATTTTGCTTGTTCAAATAATCAAAGAGATATAAACTATCAATTAATTTTATCAAACGCTTTTATACAATCATCTAATACAATTTACTAGTTAAATTGACTAATTCAATCAGTTATAAACTATCAACTATCAGTTTTTTGCTATTTACCAAATCGGGCTTGTAACCATTACCATAGAAACCTTCTTATTCCTTAAATAATTTTCCACCACCGTCATTTTTCTAATTTTTTAAATCACTATTTCTCTAAATTTGTTTTAAAAAATGCCATATTTTGGAACCCCGTCCATTATGCATAAAGGGTTGCATTCCATAGCAATAGCAGTCTATCATTATTCATGATTCGGTTTGTATACATATCAAATGGCCAAATTTCTATAATGGTCCTCATATAAATTTCATAATTCATGCTTTTCAAATGAAAATAAAATTAATATTATTTTAATCACTAAATCAAAATTTTGGTTTTGCCTAATTTGAATCTTAAGTCAAGCGGAGTCAGACTCCTAAATGGGAGGCAAGCGCCTCTAGCTAACATTGTTTTTTCTATTTACAAGACTCGAAATAAAGACATTACTTAACTTAACAAATGTTGGCTAACCGATGTTTAAACTCGAGTTCGATTAAGTAGCATTTGTTACTCTTCCTACTCCAAAACCAGTTCCACATTGGTATTTTTTTGTTTTAATCCAATGAGCAAATTGCAAAACCTTCACGTAAAAGTATGTTATAAAAAGCTTCCCATAGAGTGTACTCCAATTATAGTGTGTAGCCCAAACAACAAGGTATCCTTTGCAACATGTCTCTCTTGCTTTATCTCTTTGTGTTCTTTTCATGTCATTTTATATTTATCTTAATTTAGTTAACCATATTAATTATTGGGTATTTCATTTGTTTTCTTTCTTCTTTTTGGGTGATACCAATGGTTTTCTCAAAAGAATTTGTAGAAATAAGTTATTATATGATAAGATAAAAGAATATGAGACAAGGACGGAATCATGATTAAATATTAAAAATAGAACAATTATATGTTTTTAAAAATAAAAGGGCTTATTAAACTCAAAATTCAAGAGACAATATCTAATTTGATTAATATTTAAATTTATAAAGACTTAAATTATTATTAGAGGGGAAAAAACGTCCTCTCCTACCACTTCTTAGGTCAATGTGCACTTTCTAAAATTCACACATTTGACTTTAAATTCTTTAATTTTTATGAGTTAGTCTTTAGAGCTTTTTTAAAATTTATAACTCGTGCTCACCCTCAAAAATATTCCTGAATCTGCCACTGTCAATGTGAGAGAAGAAATATCATAACATCATAGGAACAGGTCTAATTATGGTTTTGGTGTTTTTTATGCTTAAATTTGGATGTAAATTATAATTTTGTATAATGTTATCTGTTAGTCTAAATACTTATTCTTTAACTATTTCAGTTTAAAATGTCGACGTAAATTACACCATTTCCATTTCATTATGTTGCCATTTATTTATTTTTATTCAGATAAGAACATGACAACCAACGAAAACACGTTATGTGTATGTTTGTCTAGGAATGAAGCCAAAAAATAAGATTAGAGATAAAATATAATTAACTATAGAATAAGAGGAGCAAGATTTAAATGAATTAAAAATTGATGGTTTAAATATTTACATATCCCTATTATATTTTATAGCGAAAATTTTAAGGACACGCCCCCAAAGGGACAATGTAGTTTTGTCGGGTGTCAATCAATATGTCATGGATATAGTTATTTGTCGTGTAAATAGTTTAATGACTATTTATAAATTTATTTTTAAGAAATAGATATCAAAGTCAAAAAAAATATATAATTTAGGGCTTACTACCGATTTGAGTACGAAGCTTTTCTGAACTAAATAATAATAATAATAATAATATGTGTTTTTTCAACAATAAAAAATTGGTTAGAATCTAAAAAAAGGTTCAAATATGTTAAAGTGCATCTGTTTTAAATTTAAGAAATAAAATCATGGAATTTGTATTATATATAGGAAAATAAAATCTATGGCTGAGATGTGATCCACGTTATTGATCTGATGATCTCTCAATATGTTTGATCCTTCTTATCCCCCCCGACAATCATCACTGAACAATTCCTAAAAGCCCATGCACAGCACGTGGTTTCGTTGTCAATCTCCTTTTAAATTTTAAAATAATAATAATAATAATTTATTGGTGTAACAAGAGGATACATTATATCGGCATTTTTAGGGAAATATTAAGTTTTGGTTTAATATTTTGGGTTATAAGGCACGCTGCTTTATAATTGAGGATCTACGGCAAAAACTACATGTGGCATCTTCATTAAAGAGTGGCTGTTGAGTCGGTAAATCCAGCCAATTACTGCAGCATTGACTTGGGCAGCGGTAAATGCGCGATAGTTACGTGTATTTAACTCAGGACGTCACTTGCAGGTGGCGTCCTCATCCGAAATCTGTCTATAAATTGTAACGGCAGAACGAGTTTGGGAGAGGAAAGAAATTGAGTGAAGAGTTGTGGGAGAGGAAAAAATTGAGTGAGAGAGGTGTGGGTAAAAAATTGAGTGAGTGAAAGGTTTATTTTGTGTAGATAGTGTAGGGAAATTTGAGTTATCAAATTTGGGTATGTAAATTTTAGTTAATTTATAAATTATTTGATTATTATATATTTATTAATCTTATTTATTTTTTTGTTGTAGGAGGTGAAGTGGTTTTAAGGAAAGCATTTGGAGAACATTTTCAACGAGGTACTTATTTTTTTTAATTTATATAAATTAAATGTAGATATTGTAGACATGTAAGATTTTATTGTAGGGTAATAATAATAATAATAAATTATATAGTTATAGGGTTTTAGGATATTAATAATAAGTTGAGCATTGAATTTGAATTTTTATTAATGTAGCTATGTAGGTAGGTATGTATGTAGAGTTTAAATAATTTAATTTTTCTATGGTATATTATATATTTTATTGTTTTATAAATTATTTGATACATGTATATATATATATATTATATTTTATAATTAAGGGAACCATATTCGAATAATTGTAGGTATATATTAGAGAACAAAAATTAGTATAATTAAGGGAACCATATTCAGAGAATTCTAGGTATATCCGAGAACAAAAATTAGTACAATTAAGGGAACCATATTCGAGTAATTCTAGGTATATTCGAGAATAAAAAATAGTATAATTAAGGGAACCATATTCGAATAATTGTAGGTATATTCGAGAACAAAAATTAGTATAATTAAGGGAACCATATTCAAGTAATTCTAGGTATATTCGAAAACAAAAATTAGTATAATTAAGGGATCGTATTCGAATAATTCTAGGTATATTCGAGAACAAAAATTAGTATAATTAAGAGAAATGTATTCGAATAATAATTCTAGGTATATTCGAGAAAAAAATTAGTATAATTAAGGGAACATATTCGAATAATTCTAGGTATATTCGAGATCATATTCAATAATTCTAGGAAAATTAAGGGAACCATATTCGAATAATTCTAGGTATATTCGAGAACAAAAATTAGTATAATTAAGGGAACCATATTCCAATAATTCTAGGAAAATTAAGGGAACCATATTTGAATAATTCAAGGAAAATTAAGGGAAGAAATGAAGACACTTTTTACTTATATAATTTGTATATTCGAATAAAATAATAAATATTTTTTTGTTAAACTAGTTGGTGTGTAGATAAATTTGAGATATGGCGTATGATCAGTTGTTGCAGTTGGATCATATGCACATTTCACCTTATATCGGCGTAAGTAATTTGTAACTTATTTATTTATCTTCGAGTAAGAAATGTATGTTAGTTGTACACTGTTATTAATTAAATTTAATTTATTAAATGCAGGACGATCAGCATTGCTTTCATCGTCGAGGGATGACGACGGAGGAGCCATCTGCTCGCATTATTCGTCACTTACAGCAGGCGAGATTTTATAATGCGACATTAGTGCGTGGCTATAAGGTGGTATCGGCATTGATAACTGCGTTGATTGAACGTTGGAGACCAGAGACCCACACGTTTCATTTACCAGTCGGGGAGTGCACGATAACCCTGCAAGATGTAGCTTTACAGCTCGGTGTCCCCATAAGTGGAAATGCGGTCGTGGGGTAGAGTAACTACAACGTATATGCGATGTGCAACCAGTTCCTCGGGAAAATCCCTTCACGAACCGGCACGAAAGGGTTACGTGTGAAGGTAACCTGGTTGGAGAATGCATTCAGGGTAACCGAGGACTCAACCGATGACGAAGTTGCATGCGCATCACGTGCTTATATCATGTAGCTAATTGGTGGGGTATTGATGCCGGATAAATCCGGTAATCTTGTGCACACGTAGTATTTGCCACTGCTTGAAAATTTTTGCGAAGCTCGTTCGTATAGCTGAGGCTCTGCGATATTGGCGATCTTATACCATGAAATGTGCAAGGCTGTTATTGTTAAGAATGAGAACAAGATATCCGATACTGGTGGATGCCTTATCTTACTCCAGTCTTGGGCGTGATATCGACTGCCATATTTGACACATGTAGTCAATAACCCGTTGAGTTTCCACTTTTTGGAAGGTAATACTAAAATCAAAATGTATAATGTGTATTTTTTATTAAAATTATTTCGAATTAGTAAATAAAAAAAAAATTGTGCAAGTGGCGACATGATTTGAGAAATGCGGGGGTGGTGCACAACAACGTTGTTGACGTGAGACTGGAGATCGAATATGAAAGGAAAAATCAGGTATTAAAGTTGGTTTAAAGTACAGTCTTGCATACCCAAATATTTGTTGATGTTAATATTAATTTTTTGACAGTTCACTTGGACGCCGTACGATGATGCAGATGTACAGTCTTGCGTACCCCAATATGTGCGGGAGGATGCTACATTTTGGGGTGCAGTTGCGCCGTTGATCCATTTTTCGGTGGTTGAGTTCCAGTGCGCTGATAGAGTCCTGCGACAATTCTAGTATCATCAACCCGTTCCTGGTCCTCTGATTGATCTCAACGATATTCACACATGAGAACAAAAAATTAGGGTTGATGATAACTGGAGGCGCAAGCAAGAAAGTTTCATTGCTCGTTGGAACAACCGGAACTTATATGTGCCAACTAATGTGACTCCAGTCCAGGAAGATATTTCTGTGACGATTCGGCTTACATGGTATGGTTTTATAACAATGGAAAACCATTATTGGCACTCATGGAAGTGAGTCAAAGATGGCATACAGAGCATAGGTGCTCATATCAGTATGAAGTCGGTTCGTCTGCGTATATGGAGGACCTGCAACCGCCTCCAATTAATCTTGCGAAGTGGTCATCATGGAGTCCAGGTGTACCCTCAGGGCATGTAGGGGGAACATACGATTATGATGATCCATGGGATAGAGCACTGCAAAGATCCCATATGTTCCATTCGCAACAAACTGATGTTGGATCATCCGAAGTGAGTGCATTTCAACAACCACCACCATACTTGCCTATTCCACCCTTTTCCACTCTGCTATGTGCTGAAAATATGTACGCGATACCACTTTCTATGCAGATTTTTGATGACCAGCCAGGCAAAGACGAGCAGGATTTGGAGGACCCCCAATCGCCACGGAAGATGGCTCAACCCCCACGACGGTATGACCAGACATCTGCATAGACAAGAGCTGTCGATGAGGAGGAGAAGATAGGATATTTTTTTCTATTTGGAATTTTCATATTAATATTTAAACTTTTATTTGGAACTTTTTATTTAAATCGCTTGTCGATATAACTTTATTTTTTACAAATATGTTTTGAAATTTTTTCTCTATTACCCACTTATCTTTATTATTAGTTTATTGTTACCCGCTTATCTCCATTATTTAATTTATCGTGTTTTGTTAAGATGATATAATTACATGGTAGTATCTGTTTAATTTTTTAAACTTTTATAAACACACATTATGTACACATGATACTCGAACTCATATCACTTAGATAAAATACATCATCCTTTCAACTTCACATTGTAATTTATCGTGTTTTAAATGCAAACTTTGATAGTATCTTATTGTTTACATGTATTCAATTAAATATAACTAAATTATAATATTTTTAAAATTTGGGGACTTGTTCATGAATTTTCCTGATAAATATTAAATAACGCGGTAACATTTAGTAACTATTCTGATTAAAAACATTTAAAGCAATTAAAAATTCTTCCTGAAAAATATTTTGTTACTTCATTAATGAAAGTTTACAAACTCGTTCAAAATTGTTGTGATGGCCCAGTACGATAGTTAGGACGATTCGGACATTTATCTCTCGTGTGACCGGCCGCTCGACAAAGTTTACAATGCCTAGTTTGAACTACATCTCGATCATCTGGATCATCCATATAAGTATGAATGCGGGAGGAAGTCGGTCGACCCTTTAGCTTTCTTCGAAGACTGGATTTGGTAACCATTCTTCGTATATTGGAACTGTTGGCCAATATTCCTGATTTGGAATCGTCCTAAACATAGACATGTAGATGTTTGCCATTGTTTCCAACCTAAAACAATCGTCCACCAATGTATATGGGTCTATACGGACATGCATGCATGCGGCGATTGTGTGAGCGCACGAGTATCTATATGCCTAAAAACAGCCACAGTTACACTAGTTCACATGCAAGTTTACTCGGAACAATTTTTGCTCGTTCGGGCGTACCAAGGCTTGGACATTAAATTCAGCATCGTTGGGGTCGAAGAAATCCACTCTCATGGCGGTTGCGTCCTCTTGAAGTTTCTCCATACATCTTTGGAGAGTTTCAGACCACTGTTGTCCCCTATTTATTTGAGAGTTGACCTCTTTCCCTTTGTCGCACCATACTTTGCCCAGTCTAAAGTATGTCTCCCAAACAATACTGGCAATTGGTAGATGGGGCGTCCCTTTCAACACAGAGTTGATAGCCTCGGTAAGGTTAGTGGTCATATGCCCGTAACGTCAACCTTCATCATAGGCCTGTGACCATCGTTCCCTGGGAATATCAGCAACAAAATTATATACACGTTCTTCGTGCCTTATAAAATGCCTAAACTTCGCATCGAACCTTGGCCGAACCGTTTCATAACCTGCTCGTATAAACGTTAGTTAGTAAACGCAAGTCAAATATCATACATAAATAAATCAACAATTTAGACAATAACACATTACAACTTACACGCGCTTAAAATTTCATAACGAATATGATTGTTCCGGAACTGAGCCTTTGCATTGGCAGCAATATGTCGTATACAAAAGGCTAGATAAGCATGTGGTGGTCTCCATAAACTTCCGGGCCTATCGATTACTGATAATAGATCATACCCTCTATCAAAAATTACACAAATCTTGTCCTCTTTGATTACGTGTCGGTGTAAATTATTCAAAAAGAATTCTCATCCCTCGACATTTTCCTTCTCAACTATGGTAAAGGCTATTGGAAATATATTCTTGTCTCCATCGTGCGCCACAACAATAAGCAATATATGTCTGTATTTCTCGCACTGCCATGTACCATCAATTTGAATCATACGTTTGCAGAATGCGAATCCTTCAATGCACAACTAGAATTCCCAGAATAACTTACTAAATATTCTTTTTTCAGGAATTACTTCACCTTGTAGTGTTACCGTCGACAATGTTTCATACTCCACACAGTTTCGGAGACAAATACTTGTATTGCTCGTAATAGAACCGGTAGCTCATTATATGATCTATCCCAATCACCATAAACTAATACAATCGTATTTTGCTTTGCCATCCACGCCTTATAGTAAGATGAGATGTATCCAAGCTGTGCACGGATCGATGTTACCAACACTGCAATGACGATCTTCGGATTCTTCTCAACGAACAACTTTGTGTAAGTGCATATCAAATCAGAGTCAAGGTTTATGTGGTCATGTGTGATTGAAGTCATGGTACATGAATGTTGATCAATGAACATTCTGACCCCCCACACCTTCTTTCGTTTCATATACGAAACTCTTATCCTCCAGTTACATTTGCTATTCCAATTCACGCACCTTACACAATATGTTCCGCTATTAGATTCAGCAACGCAAGATTGCATATGACGCCTGACGCAGTACTCTTTGATTTGCTAACTGAGCATCTTTCTTTGTATTGAATTGACCTCCTAGTTTCAACTCCCCGTCGGTTGAGGCTGAGGCTGAAGAATGACAAAATACACGTGACTCGTATTCTTGATCCCGCATTGCAGCATAGTCCACTTCATACATGTGGACTGGAGGCACGTAAGCTGGAAGATTGGGCTTCGGTTGCTGCGACTCGGGTTGAACATAACCCCAAATCGACGGCTCATCAGCCAATCTATATCTAGCAAACGCTACTACCCCAAACATCTTCCTCAACATCAAAATCATGGCCATGAATGGCAACGGTCCTAACAACATCAACATTATCAACATCAAGCAACTCGACATCATCATCTTCTGCCACTGGTATAACATTTTCGTCGTCCTCGCTAAAATCATCAACTATTTCGCCCCAACGACCATAAACGTTTTCGGTGTCATAATCCATCGTGATATTCGATCACAGTACTGACTCTTTTAATTTACCAAGAAACTCTACCCAAAACTCCTTAAACTTGATTTTTTTGAAATTAACAACAAAAGAACAAAAATTCTCAGGCAGCTCCTCTATATATATACAGATCCTGACGCCACCTACAGATGGTGTCCAAGCTTCATGTCGCCACCTGCAAATAGCATCTTAAGAGGAATCTGTCAGATCTGCAAGCCATCTGCTTGTGGCGTCTTGTCGAGCCAACTTTATTCGGCTGACAACGGCTGACCACTTTCACTGCAATTGCTGGATTCGTGGCTCAATTTTCGTAATTCGGCTGAAGACGCCAGGTGACGTCTTCATTGAAATTTAAATTTTAAATATTTAAAAATTCAGAAAGACGTCACCTGCAAGTGGCGTCTTCAATTTACTGTAGTTTTTTCCGTAGATCCCCAATTATAGGGCAATGTGCCTTATAACCCAAAATATTAAAGCAAAACCCAATATTCCCCTAAAAATGCCAATTATATAACTAAAAAATGCCTTCATTTCATTTCTTCCCTTAATTTTCTTTGAATTATTCGAATATGGTTCCCTTAATTTTCCTTGAATTATTGGAATATGGTTCCCTTAATTATACTATTTTTTGTTCTCGAATATACCTAGAATTATTCGAATGTGGCTCCCTTAATTTTCCTAGAATTATTCGAATATGTTATCGAATATACCTAGAATTATTCGAATATGTTCCCTTAATTATACTAATTTTTGTCTCGAATATACCTAGAATTATTATTCGAATATGATTCTCTTAATTATACTAATTTTTGTTCTCGAATATACCTAGAATTGTTCGAGTATGGTTCCCTTAATTATACTAATTTTTGTTCTCGAATATACCTAGAATTACTCGAATATGGTTCCCTTAATTATACTAATTTTTGTTCTCGAATATACCTACAATTATTCGAATATGGTTTCCTTAATTATACTAATTTTTGTTCTCGAATATACCTATAATTACTCGAATATGTTTCCCTTAATTATACTAATTTTTATTCTCGAATATACCTAGAATTCTCCGAATATAGTCCCCTTAATTATACTAATTTTTGTTCTCCAATATATACCTACAATTATTTGAATATGGTTCCCTTAATTATAGAATAGAATATATATACATGTATCAAATAATTTATAAAACAATAAAATATATAATATACCTTAGAATAATTAAATTATTTAAACTCTACATACATACCTACCTACATAGCTACATTAATAAAACTTCAAATTCAATGCTCAACTTATTATTAATATCCTAAAACCTTGTAATTCTATAATTTATTATTATTATTACCCTAAAATGAAATCTTACGTGTCTACAATATCTACATTTAATTTATATAAATTAAAAAAATAAGTACATCGTTGAAAATGTGCTCCAAATGCTTTTCTTAAAACCACTTCTCCTCCTGCAACAAAAAAATAAATAAAATTAATAAATATATAATAATCAAATGATTTATAAATTAACTAAAATTTATATACCCAAATTTGATAACTCAAATTTCCCTAAACTCTCTACACAAAATAAATCTTTCGCTCACTCAATTTTTTACCCATACCTCTTTCACTCAATTTTTTCCTCTCCCACAACTCCTCACTCAATTAATTAAAACGGTCTTCAATAACTTGATTTTTTAGTCTCGGGTCTACTAATATCCGATAAATATAAAAATTTTGATTAAGTTTAAAGTTAAGTTTTATTTTACAAAATATATTATTTTTATCTACGATGCATGTTTAAACTCATGTTTTTTTTAAATATTATAACAAAAGTAGTACAAATGAAAGTATAACTCATACGACAGTGACAAATACATGTGGCCTCTCAGCAAAGCCGTTTTTTTAGAAAATAAGATTAATTTAGTGTTATTTTAAAAAAATTAGTTTAATGTGTAAAGATAAAAAATTTATATATCCATTTAAAAAAATGGATTTTATTTTTAAAATTTTAGATTTATCATTGTCTGTTGAAGATAATTCAATCGAAAGCTATTAAAATATTTATGCATTTGTATTTTGTGTCATATCATATTTGTACTATATTTTAAATTTTTTTTCATGTTCGATCTTGTTTTGTAAAATCTAAAATTGTTTAAAAAAGCAAATATTTTTAAGGTATAAATTACAAAGTCTGATCCACTCACAATAATGCAACTCTTACGTCAAAGACAACTTTAAGATTATCTTATATAAATCAATAAATATTATACAAGAATTAATGTTTTTTATAGGATTAGGGGATGAGTTACTGAGGATTGAACTTGAAACCTAATATTCAGAATTAAAGTGATGGATCTTATCTTTACTGAGGATTGAATTTGAGGTGTAATATATTTTACTATTACAACCAACACTTGTTTGATTTTAAATATTTATAATTAATATTTGAACAGCAATAATAACCTTAATATTATAAAAATATATATTATGTCAGCTTATTCATATTTCATACATATTTGGACACACATATAATATGATTTTTTTTTAACGAAAAATTTTATAGAATAATGTATGATGTAATAGCATTATGTAATTTTATACCCAATCAATAAAATTATATTTATTTTATACACGATTACCATTATAAATATAATTGTATACATTATTATTATTTCATTCACTTAGTATATATATTTGTATATAATTTTTTTGAATTCGGATAATTTTAATCAAAAAATTGAATAATTTAAATGTTCTTATGTGTTTTTTAGTTTTCTTTTAACATGTTTGTATACAACAAATTTTTAACTAATATAGAAATTATTTTCCTTTCATGATTGGTTGGTATAATATACACGAGAACAAACTTAAAAAAATAATATTCTTTTAAAATTAAATATACTCATATCAGGGGGGGGGGGGGGCATTTTCCTGGTAGCCAAACAGGATTGAAACAAAGATGGAATTTTGCAGATAGTTAAAATCAAAAGCTTGGAGCCAAGAAATCATTATATTAAAATTAGATATTGGTCAGAAAAATTATAGTAATAATCGTTGAATCATAATTATATAAATATGTCTCCCATATCATATCTGAAACGATGAAACCAAAGAATTCAAAAAAGGAAGAAGAAAAAAGGGATTTCAACATTTTTATGCTTCCAAAAATCCAGTCAACCTGAGAACCGAAGTCCGCACGTCACTCAAATCCCTCCCTTTAAGCGTCCTTCCACTGCCTATACAAACAGAAAGCGTCATTTTCGCTGCGATTCTCCTCCCCGATATCACATGTGGCGGTACGATCTCGCGGCCATCCTCACGATCCTCATCAAATTCACCGCCGCAATCGAAAACAATACTGCTATTACTCCGGCGAAGGGGGATATTAACGGGAACCGAACGGCAATTCCTGGACAACAAACGCCGGCGCCGGTCGAAGAATCCGTCGGATTGAACGGGTGCAACGCCGTCGCGTGTGTCGTCGGAGAATATAACCTCGGATTCCTCGAATTCTTCCTCTGCCATTGGAATTGGGGAATCGAAGATTCAAATTCGATTCAAATATTGTTTTTTTAACTGAATTGTGATAAGGAAGAGAGCAAATGGAATTGAAAGGGAGGGAAGTGAAGGGAAGAATTTATGGGAGAATATGAAATGGCAGTGTTTTGGTGATTGAGAAGAGAGATATGGCGTCATCCACAATCACAAGGTGTTGAGTACAGACCCTGCTTTCCTTTTATAATAACATTTATCAGATTTTATTTTAAAAAAATTAAAAGATTTTTTGGTAATCATAGGAGTAAATTGAACTGATTGAACTGAAAATTGATGGTTTAATTGGTTTATTCAACGATTTAGTTCTTATATACTTAAAATTGATTATAATGTCTATCGGGATTAAACATGTTTAAACGTTCAACATACTTAAAATTGTATTAAGCCCATCAATTGATCAGATCAGATTGATTTTGAGCCTGATCTAATTATATTATTTTAGATTCAGATTATTTAGATTTTTTTAATTAGAAGATTTTAGGTTAAATCATACTATCTAATTTAATATTAAATTTGAGTTATTTAGAGTTGCTTGTGTTAAATTATTTAGATGCAGCAAGCATCCTATCAATAGCAGGCCTTCAACGCCGTTTAGCAAATAGCGTGGCACATAAGTTAACCCAATGGACTCCAGGTTGTAATTTTTCGATTTGGTTTGATTATGGGCGTTTGTTTGTATTGCAAACAATGTACTAAACGGTGTAATTTACATTTAATACATGTTTTATTCAGAATTCATGGAGTAGTTTTACGGAGGAAGAGATATTATTTTTAACAAATTTAGATTCGAACAGTTTATTTGTACGATGCATATTATTAAAAGATAAAAATTAATTAATAAATATTATTATCATATAATCATATATTATTATAAAATACATATTTATTAATAATAATAATTCTTCAAAAGTGATCCAAATTGATTCGTTTCCGCTCCAGCTAAAAATAAGTGGTTATCTAAAAGAGTCAAGTTCAAGCTTAATTTAAAATTTGTAATTTTTAATTCGAACTATATTAATTTTACTTTTGAAGCTTAATTAAATTACATTAAAGTTTGAACTATTTTGTAATAATAATTAAAATTAAAATTTTAATAAAATTCCTAAATTATTTAGAATAAAAAATAAAATATTCGAATGAAATTCAAGGACAAAATATGTCATTTACACTCTTTTTCAACCAATGATTGGGGGTGAAAAAGACGTAAGTGTAAAGTTAGACGTCCACAGCTCAGCGTATCCTACGGCTCATGCGCCGCATAAGCCACCGAGGGAGCGGTGCCCCCACGCGGGTGTGGCGAGGTCCACCATATCTATAACCGGAGTAAACTATCCAATTGTATACTGACACGTTTTCGATGACGTCATCATAGATGCACTTTGTCATCCCTGTATGTAATCACTTTATTATTAAGTACACTAAGGCCGTATTTTTGTTGCAGTTGTGGTGGCCAACTACCGTTTAATCTTAATTACAATCTCAAACTCGTTCATGCTTTAAACGCTTATTTACTCATCCAAATAGCTGTTTTTTGACTTCTGGGCAACATCCGTTTGCACCCAAACTTATGTTGGAGGCTGCAACGACAAAAGAGGCCTAAAGTTTATTTGTCAAGTAATCGTGTACGGGTTAGATTGAGGGGATAATTTGATATTTTAATAGATTTAAATTAGTATTAGGGTAAAATACCAAAATGGTAGGTGAACTGTGTTAAAAAATAAAATAGTAATCAAACTTTCAAATGTTATAAAATAACAATTAATTTTTTTGTTTTGTAACAAAATAATAACTGAGATATTAAACCCTGATAACCCCTTAACGATAAATTTTTAAAGTACCCTTAATCTTTACACATTGTTATAATTTAATCCTAATTCTAAAAAATTAACCTTTGCTATTTTAAAATTATTTCAATTTAGTCTTTCACTATCCTCCTCCTCCTGGGTCTTCCTCCCCTGATCCTAAATCTTCTGTCATGTAATCTCCCTTCTAACACCCATTCAGTTCCAGCGATGGATTGCAAAAAAAAAAAAGTGGTTGGTTGTCAGGATGAGTTGATATCTGAAAGAGATTAGAAACTTCACTGTTTGATTTCATTTTAGGTGCTTGTTACTGGTTGCAATTGTGGTCGGTGGGGGTAATATTTTTCGTGGATCCTCTAGGTCTGGATGCAGTGGGCTTGATCGTTCATCTGTCGATTACATCGGGTAACTAAATTTATTTGATGTAATTTTATGTGATCTGATTCTACACAGAATGCGTGTTTTTTTTAAATAGTTATATTTTTTTGCATAAGATAATTAAACCTAGCTACGTTTAGAAATTTTCTCTTATGTTTATCTTTTTATGCTTTTCCGCTCTAGAATGTTAGCAACTGTAATGAATCTATACTTCTCCAAGTAACAGTGGTTAGTATCGACATCCCAATACGTGTCCAGACTGCATTTCGTATGTCAAAGGTTGCAGAACCATATATACGTAGAAGGGTTGTGAGGCATTTGGAGAAAGGGAGGGTAGTAATTTTTGCAGCTGGAATTGGTAATCCGTTCTTCACCACTGATACTGTTGTAGTACTCCGTTCTGCAGAAAGTAAGTCGTTTTCCTTACATACGAATGCATACTAACAAATTAGGAAATATGGCATTGTCACTTTTTAAGCATACCGGCAATCCATCGTTGTTTAAAGATTTGGAACTGAATGGGATGTTAGAAGGGGGGATGATGGTGAAGGAGATGATGATAGTGAGTGACTAAATTGAAATAATTTCAAAATATTAAGGGTTATTTTTTTAGAATTATAACTAAATTATAACAATGCGTAAAAATAAGGGTACTTTGAAAGTTTACCGTTAAGGGGTTAACATGGTTTAACGTCCCAATTATCATTTTGTTACAAAACACAAAGTTTAATTGCTATTTTGTAATATTTGAAAGTTTGGTTACCATTTTGTTTTTTTAACAAAGTTCATCTACCATTTTGGTACTTTACCCTTAATACTATATTAGTCAACAATCGCTAGAGCAAGTGGTTAAAGCTCTCACTTGATACCATCCCCTTTTCCCTAGGTTGTGGGCTCAAAACTCATTATGAGCAAATTTCCCATTTCCCCTCATCCTAGGCAGAAATTGTTCAAAAAAATCAATACTATATTAATAAAGTTCTGGAATGTGTGACATACACCGTTAAATACCATTAATACTAAACACCAGTCATCTTTAGACACTATTATTTTTTTACTAATTTTTAAATGAATATTAAAATTATCATGGCTCAACGCGTAATTAGTCATATTTTAAATCAATGAATTGACTCTGTCCTCTTTTATTTTTCTAATATTAGTTGAATTACTCATTAATCTAAAAATACTATTATATTAGTATAATTTAAATAATGGATCTTTGACAAAAATATTAAATTAAATAATAAATTTTGACAAAAAATTGTCTCGAGCACAAATACGCAAAGTCTAAGTCGACACAGTCTAATTTTAAGTTTATAGTACAATAACTTCTTTTTGGTTTAACTACTTGTATCCGAATCATTGATCGATTAATTCAGGTCGAGTTTTATAAAGTCCAATATGAAAGTTGTCCCTTCTTACTTAATTTTTCTCATTCACAACATTATGGTTCGAATCTTTAACCTGCTTAAGGATCTAGTGCCTACGATAAGTTTTGCTTCATACTATGTGTAATTTATACCATATGAAAAGTAACAGACTACACTACAATATAAATATTAAAAATATATAAGGTTATTTATGTGTAATTTCCCCATATATAATGGTAGTAAAAGAGATTTATTATTACTAAACAATAAATAAAATAACTGAAAATACAAAAAAATATTTAACGAGCCTAAATAAATTTTTATTAGTCATTTATAAATATTGGTGTTGGACAAAACTGAGGCCCTAATTTAGACCAAACTTAAAAAAACGGTGCACAATATCGGTATGTTCATGAGCATGACCCAAATCCAATCCGATATAAACACTTTATATCATTATAAACAATTCAGGTCTGGCTAGGATATGATTATGGATCGGGTCAGGACGTATTTTTGGATAATTAGAACATATTCCAATGTTAATACAATAAAACTCGATACAGATTAAGGATGTTCATTTGGTTAATTTAATTAATGATCAAATTGAATTTATTAATATTTTTCTTTAATCATTAACCGAACTGATATTTGTTTTAGAATTACTAATTGAACAGAACAAAGTTCAAATAGCTCGGTCGGTTTTCGAATTTATTAAACTTTGTTTAAATGTTTTAGGGTTTGTGTTTTTCTTTAGTTATATTAGATTAATTTGAATATTTTTTTTCATTTGAGTTAAAAATTGGTTGAGTCTTAAAATTTTAATGGGTTAGGGTTAAAATGAGTTGGGTATCTTGACATCCGGATGAGACTAAGCTTAACATATATATCCTATATATAAATTATTTAAATATTTAATATTTTTGGTTAATTAATTGGTATCGAACCGAATTAATTAATAACTAATTTTTAACCGATTGAACACTTCATTGACCAACCGATAATCAAAAATAAATTTTGATTTGACCGGTTACTTCGATTTTAACTAATAATGAACACCCTATTCATTGAAGAAGGAACTGTATGCTTATGTCGTCTTGAACAAATCTTCTTCGTTTTTTTGAGACCGAGCTCGAGACTGTTTCGATTGCCATATCGCACACTTGGTACGACTTGGCACAGATCAATTTGGCTAGCTCCAGCATGAAACCGGCGTTCCCCATTGTTTTTTTAGCGTCATCCGATGTGCCACAAAGCCTAAACGTTAGCTTGAGGGCATGTAATTCATCAGCACGGTCATGTGAATCTGTGATGAACAACAGAGATTCTAGATCGCTCTCAATGCTACTTCCCTTGTTTTCGAAAAGGTTGCCGATTTCGGATCAGATACGCGTACTATCGCATGCATTCCGCCTTCTTTCACAACCGTTTCACAAAGCGATTCATCCCCAGAACCTATATTTTGAATGAACTCGACTGAATTTATCTGCATGATTTCGTCTTCGATCTGGTTAGCTTGATGAATGTCTCAATGGCACCTTCTTCGACCATAAACCTCTTGATCTCTTCGACTCGGACAAGATTCCTCAACGCCCCACAAGCAGCAGCGAATAGTTCCCCTCCGAATTCACTGCTCGAACATATCTTCAACTGTGCTGTAATCCCACCGTGAGCCGAAACAGACCAAGCATTGTAGATTTGAAACGTGCAATTACATAATTTCTAAAGGGATTAAACTAAAATTTTATAATTTTTGGAGGTCAAAATGCAATTATATCATTACTTTAACTGATAAAATTAGATTTTAAAAGAACTAAACTAAAAATCTTACGAGTTTGTAGGGTCTAAGCCCCCTACTTATCCCTTTGGCTCCGCCTTTTGGAGAAGGGAAGAGGGTTGCGCATGTACATTCGAATACAGGCGAATGGCAATGCAACAGGAGCTATTTGTAGGGATGGACATTCTATTCGAACCTGATGGGTTCGATCCGATCCTAAAAGGTTCTTTTTTAATTGTGAAATTCGGTTTCTGGTCCGGTTTTATGAAGAAAAAAGTTGGGTCAAGTCGGATCGGTTGAGTTTGGGTTTGTGTGAAAAATCTCGACCCAACCTAGAATAATAATATAAATGTTCTTATATATATTTAGGGATAATTGCTATAATGTCCCTCATCTTTCTATAATTTTTTTAATTATCTCTCTATTTTATCTAATAAAAAATGAATTTTTATGTGTGTCAATGCTAATATTCGGGTTGAGTGACACATTGTCGATTGTTAGGCCAGGTTAACCAAACACCCGACTTTACCTGACTTGTGCCCATCCCTAACTACGGGGCCAAAAATATAGAAATTCTACATTATGTCCTTTAATTTTCTTTTTTTTAAATTACATTGAATCTCAAAGTTTTTGACTATTACTAATTAGGTCCACATTTTTTTAAAATTTTAATTATATCAAATTCTTTGGAAATTCTCATTAAAGCTTTCAAAAATTATAAAAAGACCTTAAACTATTTCGTCAAGATCCACCATTAAATTTGAATTTTAGACCTGATAAGACGACAACCGTCAATAAAGGTCAACGACGAGCCAGGTAATAGACAGCCTGATATGCAGCAAGGCATTGCCTGAAACACCCATGTTTATGCCACTCTCTCTATTAAATTTTCTTTACGCACCAGCCACAAACATTAATGACCATATACATATTTAAGTTCAACTACGCTAAATCAAGTTTGTTAGAAATCATTTAGATAAGTAGATAAATAGATAAATGAATACGGATATTTTTACTCTACGTAAAGATATCTCCATGTCTCTACATATCCGGCATGCATTTGAATTAAAGTCAAAGATCTTAGTTATTGAGCCAGCATTTTTCCAAACAGTTTCATTCGTAATTGAAGGCATGCACATTGAGGAGTTGGTCAAAGTAAACCCTAGATTAGATACTGTCTGAAAAGCTAACAAGTTCATAGCCCTTTTTGGGTGAAAAGTCAACACCTTTTTGAGAATTGACTTTCTAGCGTTCTTTCTTTCTTAGATTATAAAGGTTATCCCTTTGAGGTTTTGACTTTCGTATAATTAATGCAAATGAATTGGCCTTATAATTAGTGCACGGATGTTGATGATCTAATTATCAAGTAATCATCATACGCAAAATAAAGTTAATTAGCGTTGAAACTTCATTAGTTTTCTATACGTTGCGATAGTGTTTACGTGATTTTTGTGTCGCATTCAAACAATAGTGGAACTTGAGATAATAGTTCGGGGATCAATTTATTTTTTTAAAAAAAATTAGAGAGTTAAATTAAAATTTTAAAAAAGTTTGATGGTTTAACTAAAAATTCTAATAATTTAAAGAGAATTAATAAGAACTTTTAAGATTTATGAGAGAGAATTTAATTAAAAATATTCCAATATTTTGAAGCTTAATATGAATTTTTAAAAATCTTGAGGGGGCTAAATTAAATTATTAAAAATATATAGGGATCAAATTCTAATTTTCCAAAATTTTAAGAACCATGTCTCCTAATCCGAACAGAAATTCTCTACTCATTTTCAGTGTCCCTATTTATACCCATATTAAAAAAATAAGTTTAGGGTTTAGAGTTAAAGTTTAAGGTTAGGGTTTATGATTAAAGTTTATGAAATTAATAGTAAAGTGTATTTTTTAAGATTTAAGATTTCTTGTTTAAGACTTAGAATTTAAGTTTTTAGTGTTTACATAGAAACATGCAATAAAAATGGACAGAAAATTTGTCCCCTAACCCCACTACCTTCCGCTCATGCATTCAAATCCCATTAAACCGTAAATAGAAGAATAATATATACATAAACACACCCGAACTATTATTTTCTAAATACTACAATAACAATTATACCAATTAATTGTTCGAAAATTAAACTAAACTCAATTCAACGAATTCGATTTTACATGCAAAGTAAAGTATATAATATAACATGGACTGGAAGTATGGAGTGGCTGTCCACCGTCGAGATTAGACTCTGGCATTAACTCCACGTGAAATGAATACGCCTAACCTACTTTCTTCAACTGTAAAAGCAATCACTTGCATGCCTTTCTCTTCTTAATACGATCATTGCATCTTCTTCTTCTTCTCCATCTCTATATATATCATTCGCTAGTCCCCATTGTTTGCATCAAGCTTCCTTCCTTTCTCTCTTTCTTATTCGAGCTTTCATTTGACAGTAACAATGGCGAAACTGTGTGTACTGTTTGATTTTGGGTTAGCTTTAGTCTTGAGTTTGAGCTTCGGGAAAATCAATGGAGCACCCCAAGTTCCATGTTACTTCATATTCGGGGATTAATTGGTTGATAATGGGAATAACAACCGATTATCATTGCTTGCTAAGGCTAATTATACATGCCTTATGGAATCGATTTCCCTAATGGACCGACCGGAAGGTTCTCCAATGGCAAAACCAGAGTAGATGTCATTGGTAAGCTTCTAAATTTTCATATAATGTATTGTCTTCCATCTGTTTGACAAAAAGAAACTTTGGGTTTATTCATCATAATCAATGGCATGTTGTTATATGATATCTCTTGTATATTTGATGGAAAACAAAAGTCTGAATGGTATAGATATTGAGTTCGAGTTGTTAATGTGACTGTATATTGTATCTGCAGCTGAACTTTTGGGGTTTGAGAACTACATTCCTCCATACTCGAATGCTAGAGGTAGACAAATCCTCGGCGGAGTTAACTACGCGTCAGCGGCTGCCGGAATCCGAGAAGAAACCGGACAGCAGCTGGGAGCTCGGATCAGTTTCAGTGGACAAGTTAGAAACTACAGGCAAACAGTTGCACAAGTGGTGAACTTGCTTGGGAGTGAAGCAAACGCATCGAATTACTTGAGCAAATGTGTTTATTCCATTGGACTTGGCAGCAACGATTACCTTAACAACTATTTCATGCCTCTTTTTTACTCCACTAGTAGGCGGTATAACCCTGAACAATATGCCAATGTTCTTATCCAACAATATACTCAGCAGCTTCAGGTTAGTTTTCTATGTTCGTCTTTACGTATTCAAACCGCATTCGTGATAAGGTATTGTCCCGGAGGTGAACACTGTCATTATCGTTTTATCGGGACGGTGATTTCCAAGCATTGTACAACTATGGGGCAAGGAAGTTCGTGTTGATCGAGTTGGGTCAGATCGGGTGCAGCCCTAACGAATTGGCTCAGAATAGCAGAGATGGTAGAACTTGTGTGGAGAGAATCAATTCTGCCAATAGGATATTCAACAACAAGCTCAAAGCTCTTGTTGATCAATTCAACAACAATGATTCTGAAGCAAAGTTAATCTACATTGATGTTTATGGGATTTTCCGAGACATTGCAAGCAACCCTTAGGCTTTCGGTAAGAACACTACTAATCGGAAACAATCTTGACCGGTGTTCATCAACAATATCGATCCGACATGATTAAATGTTACTATGTATTATGTTTCAGAGTTTAGGGTAACAAACGCAGGATGTTGTGGTGTAGGAAGAAACAATGGGCAAATCACTTGCTTGCCTTTTGCAAAGGCCATGTAGGAATAGGAATGAGTATTTGTTCTGGGATGCTTTTCATCCGACCGAGGCTGCAAATGTGATCATTGGAAGGAGATCATACAGTGCTCAGTAGCCGTCCGATGCTTATCCGATCAATATCCGCCTCCAGGTGGCCTATGCGATCGATATCCACCGTCATACACTGTTTTTCTTAGTTGTTATAAGTTTTATTTCAATCATTAGTGTCATTGTTCTAAGGAATGAGTCTACAAAGTCGTTAACTTTCCTTTCTTTTTTTAGCTGTAAGTGCAATTGCAATTATAATATAAAGTCTGAGTAACTATAAACCGAATCAATTATTAAAATACATGATAGATTTGATAATCTAAATATATTCGGAACAAAATTAGAATAAATTTGGATAAGACTATAAATAACGGGACTTAAATGAACAAATTTGAACATAATCCCATCCGTGGCATTTATGTATGATAAGACTCAAACTCCATTGCCATTTTTATTCATATATAACACTCATCCATCCAAAATCAATGTAAAACTTTTTTACTTTTACACTGCATACAAAATTCATGAGAAACAACCTATGCAGAATACTATATTGCAGTGCATGCCATTGATAAACATACACTAGAACAGTTACAATCCGAAAAAACATCTTATAAAAAATTAAACATACTTATATCGTACACACCCGAGTTTGAGTAACATAGTTAAAAACTATTTTTAGTCTGACCATGCATTTGATTCACATTTTTCCCCCTGGACTAGATCGTTCTTAAGCAAGATCACAAAAGTTTTCTGCCATAAACTCGAACTTAATTCAGTTAAATCATAGATCACTCTTAAGAGGTATTTAGTTTCGAGTCTCTGCATCTACGGATCTATTTACCCATGTTACGGACTCGAGACTCCTTTGCAAACCCTTGAAAACGGATGTAATAGTTTCTACATTTGAGCAGATCACCATGGCACTCCTATTTTCATTTTTGAACTCTTTATATGCACCATAACGACAGATATAATATCTATGTATTCTTCTTCTTCTTTAAGTACCCCGTTTTTCCCCCCGACATATTCCGAACATAGATATGGAGATATGATCATCCAAGACCCTCCCAAATACATAGAAAAACTGAACATACTTATGTTCGACTTCGACGCATGCCTGAATCAGACAGTCCAACTCGAGTTCGAGTAACACAGCAAAGGAAAATATTTACAGAATGCCCTAAAGAGACCAAACAGTTTCACAATTTCACATCCAAACCTAACACAGATCTAACAAACACCATTGATGAACATGTAAGAAACATATCAGCTCCAAAGCAGAATCTCAGAGAACTCATAAAAATGCTAAATTCATCAAATTTCCACTAAAAACACTGCTTTTCTTAATCAAATCAAAAGGCAAAAGAATTTCTCAACTAATCTACATAGATCAGCAGATCAAACAGTGAAAAAAACAACATCATTAGAACAAAAAGTAACAAGAACCCAGATTACAAATCAGAGCAAACTGATCAAATGAACTAAGGATTGAATCAATCACAAAGAAAAACCTGTTGGGGCAAGCGCCAAGCTTCAGCCTTTTTGAAGCACATGTCGTCTAAAGCTTCACTCCGACACCAACGACACGCCGGGTTCTGCAGACACTGAGATCTGGAGGACATTTCAGTACAGCTCGGGATCTGGTTCTTATTGTTGTTCCTTTGGAAAGCTAACAGAGAGTGGCGCCATGAAGAAACTGAAGGGTCTTTGCCAATGAAGCTGTTATCAGTTGCTGCTGCTGCTGTTGATGATAATAAAATGAAGAGAACTGGGAATAAGATGGAAAGCTTAGAGCTTGCTATGGTTTCCATGGACAGAGATTCAACAAATTGGGTGCTTTGCATTTGTGTTAAAAGTCTTAATAGAAAATATTTGTTTTTTTTAACTTTTTTAATTTATAACTTTTAATAGAAAATATTTGTTTTTTTTTAACTTTTTTAATTTATAACTTTTCTTTGTATCTTATAATTTTGATATATATTTTGGATTTTGATAAATTGTTTATTCTTTTCGGCGATAATTAAAGTAAAAATATTTAATTTAAATGGTTTTTTAATCCCACTCAAAATATTTTTTATTGACTTTTAAAAAGGTAAAATTTTTAAATTTTAACTACAACTAATATAAATATTTTAAAAAATTAAATTTTATAAAATATATATTTTAAAACTAAAGTTTTTAAAATATATATTTCATATTTTTATCAATAATAAATTTTAAATAATAAATAGTTCAAATTAAAAAAAATGACAAAAAAATCAATAAGATACAATTTTTATAGGAAGAAGGAAGTAGTGGTTAATTTTATTAAATAATAAGAAATTATAAATTAAAGAAAGATTTTAAAAAAAACTAGAGCACAGTAATCATATCGACCAATATTTTTTCCCTAAAATCATTAAAGTGTATAACAGTGGTGTAGTAATGTTGGGTCCAAAGAGGTTTCGGTTCATGTTAAAAAATTTATACATTAGATAAATTTGAGTCTAATATTATTTTGGCCCTACAAAAATAAGTATTTAAATTAAAAAATATAATAACTTATTAAATATTTAATTAAGTAAGACTGAATTAAATAATGATCTATTTGTGTTCTCAAATTTCTTATTTTAATAATAATTTAGTTCTTTATATGGGATATTTTGAACATTTTTGGGCCCGAACGAAAACTAAAAAACGGATCCTTATAAAGCAAAAACATATCTAATATGGAATGATATGAAGTTTAGTTTTGAACAATAAATACAAAAAATTTGAAGAATATTGTACGATTTATTTTTTTATCATTAGATTGAAAAAGAATAAGAAGAGAACTAAAATTAGAAATAAATAAATAAATTTTGAGTTTTGGGAAATAATTAAATTTTAATATTAGATTAGTTTAGTCGTTTGATAATTTTAAAAAATAAAAATTTAAAAATAATTAATTTTTAGGGGTCCTAGGCTGGTTGGAGGCCTGAACAGTCGCTCATGGTACTTCCCTAATAGTCGATCACGATCCTTATAAGTTTAAATATTAGACAAATTAGGCATTACATTATGAAATTTTAATTTAAATAGCTAATAATTTATTGTATTTTTAAAATCCAATAATTTGGCCTCTCCCAATATTCAATCTTAGCTCCGCTCCTGGTGCACAAACTAGCCATTGGAGCTAGGGATATCAATTGCGTTGGGCGTGAGCGAAGAATACTCTTTTCAGACTCATCCCGTCAAGAATTTTCATCTCCATCCCCACCCCACGAATCGTTGTGGATAAAAAATCTAAAAACATCCATACCCTACAATCCGCAAGACTAAAACATTCCCGTCTCACAACTCACGTGGGTCTTGAGACCAATCTAATCTCCTTTTACCCGCCCATGACTCATTCATATAATATATTCATAAATATTACTTAAATAAATTTAAATTAATTTTGTTATAAAAAAGTACGAAATACATGTCGTTCGAACTCTCACCACACACGTGATATTATTTTAAATGTCATCATTTTTTAAATAATATACGAAATTATATTTTGTACAACACAAATTTTGGACTAAAAATAGTAAAATCTATTGTAAAGGACAAAAAGTACAAATAACATATACAATAATATTTCAATTGCCGTAACAAATAAACAATATACAAAGAACAAAAAATAAAATATTAATGAAAAATAAGTTTTAGAAATTAAAAACAAATACCAATAGAATCTAATTAATATACAATGTTAAGAAAATAAAATTAAAAGAAGTAAAAGATACCATACCTATAGCGAGGACATAGGAGAAAAAAAAATAAACATTAGAAAGAAGGCTTGACGACAGATATATTGAAAAGATCAATCTCAAACTCAATTATATATATATATATATATTAAATTTTCATTAATATCCTAAGACAAATCAATATGAATTACCTTAAATTTGATTATTATTCAAATTGATATTTTTAAAAATATTTATATAATTGATTTGGCCAATATCAAACTCAATTATATTTTAAATAAATAGTTTTAATAATGTTTATAATAACATGTAAGATCTATTAGGGCGGGTATGGATGATGCGACGCGGACGGGGATGGAGAGGGTACAAAGTAATTTTCACGTATGTCCCACCACTCACGGTGAACCTAATTTTTATCTTCATCCCCGCCTCACGACCCGCGAAATCCGTAACTATCCCTGCTCAATTGGATGTGAAATGGGGTGAATCCCCGCAAAACCTGCCCCACTGACATCCCTAATTGGAGCATAAGAAGAAATTATATCATGGGTCATTCCCTCCACGTCATCCATGGGACCAACCAATGAAAATCGCCCATCTCATTATTTTTTTTCATGTCATATTTTTTACCAAGTGAATCTTCACTCGTATTTACTGTAAATTAATTTTAAAATCAATTTTTTACCAAGTAAAGATTTACTTGGTAAAAATATGACATGCAAAAATAATGAGATGGGTAGTTTTTATTGGTTGGTCTCATAGATAACGTGGCGGAAATGACCCATTATATAATTTCTCGAGCATAAGATAGCACCAAAATAAATGGATAAAAACTAACCAAACAACTCAAAAAAATGATATATAAACAAACACCATTGTTGTCGCCTTGTCAATGAAGAATAAATATCATCAACACTAACATAAAAAATACATATAACAATGATAACATATTGACAAAACTGACTTTATAACAAACTCAACAATAAACTATCTTTGATGATTACAATCGCCTATTAATACAAGATGATTAATCTGAGGGTCCAAACCAGATGTGGATCAACATGATAATAAAATAGTTGCTAATTAGAGAGCTGATGAAAAATTTAACCCTAAAAAAAGGAAAAAAAATGCTATAGTAGCAAAGAAAACGTTCAACAGGAGCAAAGAAAGCGTGCTATAAGAATAAAAACACATCCAATATTTTCGTTATAAAATAAAAAGACTTATTAAATAGAATCATGAAAAAATTTAAAAATACAAAAATAAAAACTAAAAAGATAGAAAAAGAAAAAAAGATAAATAAAAGAAGATGAAAGAGAACACAACAAGGGTTATGACAAAGTATGTGTGATTGTCGCACTGGCGAAATTTGGGGTATGAGTTTGTGGGGTAATTTATTTTTTAAAAAAATAGAGGCTTAAACTAAAATTTTCAAAAAAAATGAGGGATTAACTATTTTTTAATACTTTTGAAAGATTTAATTAAAAAAATAAAAAAATACGAGAGTATATAAAATATTTAAAGTTTTAAAGCTTAATACGAATCTTTAAAAAAATTTAGAAAGTCAAATTTTTTTTAAAAAATTAATAATTAAATTATAATTTTTCAAAATTTTGAAGGCATGCCATCTATCCCTTATACCTTTCACCCATAGATAATCTCTTGATCAAAGTTTGATAGTGTCATCCTCCAAAACCACATAAAAAAAATAGAAAGAATATGAGAAAAAAATCATATTTAATTTAAATTAATTAACTAATAAAATTCTTAAAAAATAATTAACTAATAAATCAATTAATAGTCGGCTTGATACTTTGGAGCTTCTTGTCTTTCCTTCCCCGCCGGTTGAGCCGATTCCATTGTTTCATGAGGATTGTTTATTTTAGTTTTGTTGTATTTTTATTTTGGTCCCGTGAGGTTGTGGTTCTGTTAAATTTGTCTCGTTGTTTAAATTCTATTATTTTTATGTGTATTATTTTTTTATTTAAGTTCAAAAAAAATTTAATGAGACATGTGGAAATAATTTTTTTCACCTAAAAAATAAATCAATTGATAGTTGTATTAAAATATTATTAAATATTTTTAAAATATATTAGAAAAATAATATTTTATTGAGATAAAACCCGTTTAAATTTGATTATACTACTTTTTGAAACAAAATTATATTTAGGTTTGTCTAATAAACTATCCTTTATTAGACGATAATTTATTATATAAGTTTAAATATATAAACTAATTGTATTATTATCTAATTTGGTAGGATCAATTTGTTATAATGTGTCATATTTATTTAATATTTATTAATTATATATATATAATTTCATTATATTTTAATATGGTAAATTATTCTTTTAAATATTTATATTATATTTTAATAATTTATTAAGTTTCATATAAATACAAAAGTAATGCATAATAATATTTTAATCTAACATGATTATAATATTCTAATATTCTATAGAAGTAGTTATTTACAATGTACAATCATGGTTATAACCCACACGTATTTTAACTTAAATAAAAATAAAATACGATTAAAATTCATATATAATATAATATTAAGCAAGTACATTTGGCCAGTTGTCTAAAGTGCTTATTTTTGTTCCCTCATTTTCTTAAGTTATGAGTTTTAAACCTACTAAAAATACTCATTCCTTCCTCGATAGTCCCCATTCTCATCCTCTCTCGATAAGATTAGGATAAAAAGTAATTTGTTAAAAAAAATAAAAAATGTTGTTGCTCATCGAGCAACGCAGAAAAAAATAAGATCCAAATACCATTGGAAAAAGTCGAATTAGAATCTAAAAAAAAATCGAGTACTTAATAGGAGGCGGGTCAGATATGGACCCAAGTCCAAAAATATTAACAACAAAATTTTGATAGTTAAACCGATTTTGTCCTTAAAAATCATTCATCCTTATCTTCTTCAAATATTATTCTCTTTTTTAATATTGTGGGCGATTAGAATTAAATTTTTAAGATTAAGATAAAGCTCTAATCTTGTTCATCTCTTCTAATTCTTAAAAAAACATTTATTTGAGTTATCAATTTTTTTAAAAATGTAATCGTATTTTAATTTTTTTTATTTATATTCGTATCTTGAATATTCTACTTGGATCGAACTCAAACGTAGTGCATTCAAACTTGAATCAGTCTCAAGGTGTGGTTGTTAATTGGATCAGATTTAAACTTCATAAAATTTAATACAAATTTGATTCATTAATATCCCTACATATAATCACACAAAAATAATAAAAAATCACAAATTTCAAACAAATATTATAAAATAAACATGGATCATGCCAAAAATATATACTACAATTAAATTTAGGGTAAAGTACACAAATGGTCACTAAACTATCCCAAAAATAAAATGGTAACTAAACTTTTAAAAATTACAGAATGACAATTAAACTTTATGTTTTGTTACAAAATGGTAACTGTGCCGTTAACCTCTGTTAAAGAAGTGACATGGCCGTTAAATTTTTTATATAATAGTACATTTAGTCCTTTATAGTTATATATTCAATCAATTTAGTCATAATTTAAAGAAATTCAATAAATTTAACTCTCAATTTTTACACATTGTTATAATTTAGTCATAATTCTAAAAAAATAACCTTGGATATTTCAAAGTTACTTCAATTTAACCCTCGTTGATCCTCATGCTGGAGTAAATTGATCCTCCTGCATATTTTACATCTGCCAGAGTACCATAACTAAATGACTTCCTCACAACAGAGTCCTCCTTCACCTCATTCGATTCTCCTTCCTCAGAATTGTCAAGTGAATCAGTGTCCAATGGATACTCACCATCATCACTCCTAGCATAACACCTTCCTTCACTGCCTTCATCCTCTCGACATGCTTTTTTCGCTCCTCTGGCAGAAACATACTCTTTAAAAAAAATCACTTTCCTTAGACCAGCTTTAATTGCAGAAACTTCATCCTTTTCCATTACGACAGTTTATCCAGACCCGACAGGTGATGCAACAGGCACTGACGCACGCTCTACAGGTTCATGGGTTTCTTGAGTAGTTCTTAGTTCCAAAAGGCTAAGCGATGTCTACAAGATGAATTACAACTTAAAGTTAGAATATGTGAAAACCAAAAGGAGATGGATACATAGAACATAGTAGATAGTAGGATAGTAGACTTTTGCGCGATAAATACTTCAAGAAGCATATACACAGAGTTGGGGACCAGGCTCTGCAGCACCGGAGGAGAGTATGAAAGGTATGTTTAACTCGAACTCTTTCTGTTCAGCAGCCGAAGTATATTCAGCAAGATTCAATGATGCTGTCCCAACAACAGGAGCCTTGCCCTTCGATCCCTGGCTCGAACCCTTCATAAACGAAGACAAGTTTTTGAAACCAACACTAGGAGATAATTGACAAAAATAACACCATACAACTATGACATTAAACTAGTCCACTCAAAATCTACACACCATGGTTAATAAAAGATGAAACACTCGAAAACTTCAGGCAGAAAAGAATTAGCCCCAAAACTTTCTTCATTTTTGTGAAAATTTGGTTTTGGATTCTATTTGATTTCTCGACGATGGAATATCTTATTCCAAATCCCATCGATAGGGAGGTGGAGAAGGAGAAAACGAGTTGTATATTTTGATTCCACATTGATCGAATAATGGATATTATAAGTCGGAATAATTTAGAGTTTTACGAGTTTTATAAAAATGATTTCAATTTAGTCCCTCAATCTTTTATATTTGCATTATTTGAATGATTTAGAGTATTTTTTATAAAAAGGTAAGAGAGATAATGGAAAGATGTAGAGACGAAGAGGGACTAAATTGAAATAATTTTGAAATATCAAGAGTTATTTTTTAGAAATTGGACTAAATTATAACAATGTGTAAATATTGAGGGTTAAATTTATTGAATTTCTTTAAATTATGACTAAATTGATTAAATGTGTAACCATAAAAGACTAAATGTGCTATTATACAAAAATTTTAAACAGCCATGTCACCTCTTTAACGAAGGTTAACGGCACAGTTACCATTTTGTAACAAAACATAAAGTTTAATTGTCATTCTTTAATTTTTAAAAGTTTAGTTACCATTTTATTTTTTTGTGATAGTTTAGTGACCATTTATGTACTTTACCTTTAAATTTATATATATATATATATATATATATATTTCTTGTATGTGGTGTAAAACTGCAATATTTGCCGTCTGAAGACGTAAACATCAAGAGGACTCTCCCAAGTTTTTGAAGGCAGTTTTCATCTCTTTCTTCAATGATTAATGAAATTGATTTCATATCAAAATCTATTTTTTTTCTATAAAAGCTTCTCTTTTAAATCAGCTCAACTCCATATTTTTTCTAATTTTTCTCTGTAATTAATAATATTTGTTTTTGCCCTTTGTTTGCTAAAGAAATTAATTTGAATTCAATCACTTTATGGAGGGCTCCAATCAAAATCCGTGCTTTGATTCTAGCGTTTCTTCTCGTTCTCTAAACGAGGATGCCGCCGGCAATCGGAACCCCAATTCTATCCCGGTAAGTCTTTACAATTGTTTCAATTTGTTGAACTAATCATAGAATAATCGAATTCAGAAGATTGGGGTTTTTTAATTTCAATTTTGTCTTCCTGATACCCCTTGATTATGGGTCTATATTGATTGCTGTATTCAAGCTAAGGAATAATTAAAAGAAATGTTTTTTTACACTTAAAATTTAAATTTTAGGGGTTTTTTTCTGAGCTGGGTGTTTTTATGATGTATTAATATTTGATGTACTGTTGTATATAATTATATAAATAAATTTTAATTTAGTTTTAATTTTTTCAACGGTAAGTGCATCAAATATATATATAATGATTATTTGCTTATTCCAATTCATTTTAATAATAGGATGCTAATGTTAAGGGTCAAGGAATTTATGGTTCTAGAGAATTTGATAATGGATTATCAATGCCAAGTAAAAGTATGGAGGAGTTGAATGATGAGGAAAACGAATTTAAAGAACCAAAAACCACCCTTCAAAAGACTGGAAAATACTTCTTTTATGACTCCCCTCTTGCTGAGGACACTGGGGTTTGGATACCGGTCTCGGTTCCACCGATGCTCGAAAGCGATCACGAACAGTGGGCCAAAGGTTTTCCTTCCAATGGAGGTTATTTCCCTGAAGGTGACATGGGATGGGGTGAGTTCCTTGGTGAAGAGAAGGAGTTGACTATGTGGGATGTGATAGTTGAGATGATACTCGCCGCCCGTGGGAAAGTAAACGCTTTAACTTCCGGTGATATTCAACGATGTGGAGTTTCGTGGTTCTCGAGTCATTTGCTTGAGCAAGCTTGGCAAGAGATGGCTCAGACCCTAAACGAAGTGAATATGGGTAAAGTGAAGGAAATTCTTGAAGCCGAACCGCCCAAGTGGTTAGCTGACAGTGCTGCTTCTGCTTGTATGTTGTGTGGTGTGAGGTTTCACCCGATCATGTGTTCGAGACACCATTGCAGGTTTTGTGGAGGAATATTTTGTGGTGAGTGTTCTAAAGGAAGGAGTTTAATGCCCCAAAAGTTTCGTGTGACGGATCCACAACGCGTCTGTGATGTATGCTGTGTACGGCTCGAGTCTGTCCAGCCATACTTGATGGACCAAGTTAGTAATGCTGCTCAGCTGCCAACTCATGACCTAACGGACCTTAGTACTTTGAGATCTTGGCTTAATTTTCCTCTTCCCTGCGGACAGTCCATGGAAAGTGAGATTTATAAGGCAACAAATACAATTCGGGGTTATATTACTAGGGTAAGAATCGAGCTTTGAGGTTTACTTGTCATTGATTACTTGTGTCATTGATTACTTGTTAACTAGAAAAATAGCTCCTATCGTTTTGCATGCAATTGCAACTTCCTGTGAATATAAAGGGCCTGCTATTCTGCTAGTTTTCTTTTTCAGATTTCTCACTGTTTTCTTTTTCACCGGCCAGGTTGGTTATTTGAAACCTGAGAAGTCGATTCCAGATTCCATTCTCCGAGAAGCAAAAGGCCTTGCCATAATCTCTGTTATGAAAGTTGGTGTCATGGTGACATATAATATTGGTACGGGACTTGTGATTGCTCGTAGAGAGGATGGTTCATGGTCTCCACCTTCTGCCATTTCCTCATTGGTGTGGGATGGGGCGTTCAGGTGAACAAGTGATTCTTTGTTCTCTATCAACTCAAATGCTAAAGTTTTCTTATTGGATATTCATACCTAAGAAACTGCAAATGGTAGCATTTCAATCACATGTTCACCCTATTCAAATTCCTGGTTGCTACTCTTCCTAGATTATGTTGATGGAACAAAATCATTTTTAGCTGTTCCTTGGTGGAGAAGGTTAAAATATTTCCTTGTTCGATGTCTAAAAATGTTTTTTTGTTTAAATATCACACGTGGGCATAGCCGTTATTTTGGCCTGGGGAACTCAATTTGAGTTTGTGGACGGTAGGATGCAATGGGCCAATCATGTGAAATTAAATTTTGTTTCACTTTTTTTTTTCCTAACCATTAATCCATCTGCAGGCTGGGGGAGAACTGACGGATTTTATTATAATCTTGAGAACAAATGACGCTGTTAAGACTTTTAGCAGCAATGCACATCTTTCCATTGGAGCCGGTTTAAGTGCTGCTGTTGGTATTGTTGGACGGACTGTGGAAGCCGATGTACGGGCCGGCGATAGGGGTTATGCTGCTTGTTATACATACAGCTGTAGTAAAGGTACCGTCTCATCGCATCTTAGGTTTTCTGCTTCCGGTAATATCAACATAGTGTTGTACATTGGCTATATGACAATAAAATCGTTGACTCAAACTCTTTTATTCCTGCAAAATTAAGTATTGTTGGTGAAATTTCATAGGTTTGTTTAAAGATGGAGATCAATAATTGCATCCTCTGTTAATTCGATTCGTGTTTCAATATGTAGGTGCTTTTGTTGGATGTTCACTTGAAGGAAGCTTTGTCACCACTCGGGTTCGAGAGAATTCCCGATTCTATGGCAGCCAGTCGATTACTGCATCAGATATACTTCTCGGCTCCATGCCTCGACCACCTGCTGCTGCCATTCTCTACCGAGCACTTTCCGATCTATACAACATTAAGTTGAGTGGCGGAAGTTGGAAATCGAACTAATTGCTTCGATATTCAGTATCAAGAAGATCCAATGGAGCATGAGTCTTAGCATCTTATGTGCATTCTCTGTAAATCATCTATTCTAATGTTCCATACTACATCATTCTTTGCCCGTGTAAAAGTTGATATTGGTGGATTATTGTATAGGGGTTCTAGGTCTACCACAAGGGCAGGACTCGGACCTGGATGTCATAATCCTGTATGAAAATGG
Organism: Hibiscus mutabilis; assembly: GCA_019671005.1. NCBI lineage: Eukaryota > Viridiplantae > Streptophyta > Magnoliopsida > Malvales > Malvaceae > Hibiscus > Hibiscus mutabilis. The sequence goes on along the minus strand of CM033756.1, from coordinate 14,592,855 downwards.
AAAGATTGGCCGATAAGTATGAGAGACCAAAAGAACATGGCTTGTTAATATGATGTGATGAATAATATTCAGATATTGTATAGATTTCAGCACATTCGTATACTCATTAGAATTTTCGGTTTTTCGTGTGTTCTCGCCCGTGTTAATGTTACATGTTATGTAATCGTGTCGTGTCCGAGAATTCACTACCTATGGATCTCATTGGCGTTACAGAATTCCCAGGGACTATTGAGATTCATGATGAAACAGCTTTCAAACATGTATAAGCCAATTCATTTGCTTTGTGAGATCCTTGAATTCTTTACTTTCCTGGGAGTTCAAAGCAAAGTTCATATGGTTTTTGAAAGGGTTATGGTCCTTTTACAATACTTAAATTTGATATTTAATCCATGCATTTTAATCTTACCAAATTATTAACGATTGTGATTAAAATGTCTAAAAAAGCATATTTTCTAACTTTATCTTGCTGACATGGAGTTTTTCATTAAAACAGATGACCACATTAACGTTATGGGCAAAGTAATAATATTACAAGAATGGTGGATTGAATAATGTCAAATTATAGGGATTGAATTCTGAATTTTTAACAAGTTTTAAGGATCAAAAATCAAGATATGACCTTTTTGAACCAAGTTGCCTAACAAGCGACTGTGCTAATAGATGAAGGCATTGGCAAAAGTAAAAGGACAGCGTGATCATTTTTGTGTGGCTCCAAAGCAATGATTAAACAAGGCAGCATGGCCACTCAAATAGTCAAATATGCATCGGTTAAACGGATTATTTAGATCTAGTGTTAAAGAAATAGATAACACATCAAATCCAATCACCTCGTGAGATAGATACACACAAATAGTATAATTTAACCTACATATTTTAAATATCCACTCCAATTGAACAAACACAAGTGATAGTTTCAAGACTATGGTGTTGTTAACCCATATATATTATGTGTTTGTTTTTTTCATAATCACTAATTTTTAATTTATTAGTTAAATTGGAGGACGATTTTATCATTTCAATTTACGATATCAAAATTTAAATTTTTGACTTTATTTAAAAAATTGTGTTATTATTATGTGTTTATACAAGGGGCTTTACTCTCTCATGTGCTGAAACAGTGCAATATGGGTAATAATTGTGTTGACTAAATCATTAAATCAACATAGAGAAGTGGGGTAAGAGAAAAGAAACGTTGAGCGACAAAAGTGAAAGTGTCTTAAAAGTTTAGTGACTATCAGTGTATTTTATCTTAAAAAATATTAAATATGTTTCTGTTTAAATGAAAAATTAGCTCATAAATTATTATTCTTTGCTTTGAGGTCCTAAACTATTTTTAGTTAAAACAAGTACCTAAATTGTGATTCTATAATCATCTTAAGTATATTTGTTAGTCTCATTAAAAAAATTTGGTTAAATACATTGATACTCATTCAATTAATTTAACTAAAAGTTTAATTTAAAATTTTAAAATAATTTTAATTGGTTCTTCAATATCAATATGTCTCTTATTATAAACTATATTTACTTGTACAATAATTACTCTTATCAGTATATTATTATAATAATATAAATTAATTTTATATTATTACACTGATCTACTAAATTTAAATTTCTAAATTCTTGCAAGAACGACTTCACTTCTCTTGACTCACTCTGCTCTTTAGGTTTTCATCTTTTAACTCAATTGTTTGATTCACTGATTTTTTGATTAAAAAATCATCAGATTCATGGCCTTTACTCTTTTGATTTGATTAGGAAAATTAATTATTTTTAAGGCTTTGATCAATGTAATTCTTATTTATGATTATGCAATAAGTGTACCATCGTTACCGCCATTGTCAAGCACCATAGATTCAGGGATATTAAAATCATCTAATTCTCGTAAGCAAAACCCAAATCTTCTTTCTTTCTTTCTTTTTCTTTTTATTTAATGGCTGAAATGTTCGTTTACAGCATCGTTGCTTGTAGTTTCTTCTTTCTTTCTTTCTTTTTCGGAACCTACGGCCAGGTCGCCAACATCGTCAAGTTTCTCGGTAGAACAAGTGATGTTTTCTTTTACAACAAACCTGCAGATCAAAATATTGTTCGTCTCAGACATTGAATCTTTCTTTTCTTCCTTCTTCTTCTTCTTCACCGAATATATTTTTAATTTTTTCTTTCTTTTGAATGTTAAATGTGTATTAGGGTTAGGGGTTTTAATTCCTTAAAATAAGATTTAAATATCTATATTTATTTATTTATTATTTTTTTAAGTTACTAAATTCTTACATGGCTGAAAAAACTATTGCAAATTTTTATGTCATCCTCCAGTAACAGAGTTAACGGAATAATAATAAAAAACATTCAATATCTAACAATCAGTTAATAAATTGAATGTTTTAAAATTTCGGCGACCAAAATAGATTAAAAAGTTAAATTCAATGATAATTTATGTAATTTACCAAACATTTTAAAAGTTTGGGTGAGAATTTTATATATTATATAAAAATTATATTTATTAATTAGAACTTAATTCAATTAATATTAATGATACTATAACATTTTGAAAGTACTTATTAAAGTAGAAAATCATAAATTTAAACACGTTTAGATGTATGATATCTTTTAAGGAAAAAAATTTAATACATAGGTCGAGTAAACTTTAGTTTACACGTGCCTTTTAGTTTTAGGGGTTAGTGTTTTAGTTTAGGATTTAAAGTTTAAGGGTTTAAATTGTGTGATTTAGAATTTAAAGTTAGTGTTTTACCCGTCTTTTAAATTAGAGGTATAAAGAATACACAAATGGTGGATGTCAATTGACTTAAAAACTCATGTTCAAAAATAAGTCGGACACAAAATAAGGTTTAAAAAAACGAATACATATATGTGTCGGAAACAATGGTAAATCTGAGACAATTTAAACCACTTTCAAACACACAAACTACAATCACACCAAACAACCAATGCCGATGTCAATGCCATCACCAGAAATTTTGTTACAAAGAGAAAATAATACATAAGAAATTGTTCTTGTGCTTCTCTTTAGCTCGAAAGGAGCGATGGTGGTGCGGGGATGAGGTTTCGAACTCGATAATGTTGTCCATGGAACACGGAACCTCAGATTTCAGAATGGAAACATTACCTGGTTTTTGAATTTCCAAGTGTAAGCTCAAGATCATCAGCTACACATTCTTCGTGGATCTTTTCTCCTTCCCAAGGTTTCACTAACCCTGTCGTGTGACTCCCAAAGGCGAACTCGGCAGCTATCACATCGGACATTGGAACATCCGATGCTTGATCAACACTGGCTGGTAGTGCCGGTGAGCATGTCCCACTTTGTCCCGGAGTCCACATTCGTGAACCTCCTGCTGATAAAGACTCGTCTTTAAACCCAAACGGGTTTCGAGAGACGAGGCTAAACGTAGGGGATGTTGGTCCACTAGAAAGCCATCCTGGATCAATAAAAGCCTGATGGTTAGGACTAGGTGGAGTCGATGAAGGAAGGTAACAATGCCTCTGCCCGGCCCGTGCCGACCCAGCTGTCGATTCATCCCATTCATCTCTTGTTCGAGGAGTACGAGAAGTCGGGGAGCTCAATGGTGGGGTGACGGGAGCACTTATCGACCCACCGGCAAAGTAGAGATGGTGAGCAAGCTTAGACGAAGCCGAAGATGAACCAGATGAAAGGTTCTTCAGCCATGGGATTAAGGAATTGGCATCGGCATTGCTATTGTCATTGGCTCGGTAACGCGATGAAGCCGGACTCGGGAAGGAAGACGAACCGGGACTCGGACTGTAAGATGCACAAGGACTCGGGTGATACGATGAACATGGACTAGCCGATGCCGAACCTCCCACTATGTCCATGCGATGCACTGGTTTGCATCCCTGCATAAACGAGAAAAGTCACATATCAGATACATATATTATAAGCACATTCATCCACATAGTAGCTAACACAACAGCAAGGACAACACCAGGAGGAGCAGGTTTAGTCCTACAATGGTATAATTGCATTTCGACCCCTACAAATTTTCTGACCCCGTCACCGGACAACAACAACCATAATTCGAGGATGCCTCGACCAATCGGCATTAAACAGAAAAGACAAGATCAAACAAGGCATTGATGAATTATGAAGCAAGAAATCAAGTTTTCATGAGTAGAATCTAACAACCAGTCCTCATTTTGCCAAACATTACATGAGACATTTCTGTTTCTATGGGGACCCATTTGATGGACCAAAAGCAAAAATGGGGGCAAACATAGTCATTGCAACCCGACAAAAACACTTTGATTAAAAGAGAAAAAATCCAATGTCAAAGACTACGGCGTTTACATAAAGCATATAATAAATATAATGTTATTTTCTAACACGCTACCTCGTCCAACATGTCTTTCTTTACTGTAAAATTTAATCAAAAACCCTATCCCCACACGCATTGAAACTAAAGCTATTTAAAATCTCATCATAAAAGGTGGAATCCAAGGATTCGATTCCCCTCTTCTACTACAACTGATTGGTCGAATTATAATTCAGGTCCCTCTACTATACTCAAATTTAAGACTTAATCCATATGCTTTAATTTGACATCATTTGATCTCTACTTTATAATATCATTAATTAATCTAAACATTCAATATCGTTAATCTGAGACAAAACTAAGATCAAATATTGAGAGGGGTAAAAGATCATCAAGCCTTTAAATAAGAAAATTGGGAGAGCCAAAGGCCTTATTTGACTAATATTTAAACTAACGAGGACTTAAAATACTATAATATTAAAAAATTAGAAAGGACAATAACCCCAACAATCCACTAAATATGACTTCGCCCCTGGCATTAACTATTATGGCTTAAATGTTGACATATATTTTTTCTTGTAAACATCCATTCCAACTCATTATCGTGATATGATTTTTTTTTGTCGGAATGAATGTTCATTTAAGAAAAATCAACGTCGTATTGTTAATTATTTAGACTAACTAATGACACTACAAAAGTAGATATATTATAAAAGTTAGGACTAAGTTACTAATTTGAAATAGTAGAGCGACCAATATCAAAATTTGACCAAACTAATTAAAAAGCATTGCAAAGCCAATAATCCCGGGAAATCTGAGTGGGAAAGTAAATTAAACTGTCTTGAAATTACCAAAGTAACCTTAGTTGTTCCAACTAGAATTTTGACATCTTACACTTAAAAAGCTAAGTGAAAATTTCAATCTAGGAGATGGATATGTCGGTGAAATGACCAAACTATCCTTGCCTGAAATGCTACAGTCGATCGACGATGTGTAATCTTCGACGACCTTCGTCATTTTGTGATTCCTCACATAATCACAGATTTCAAATCAAATCACATCCGTTGGATAGTAATAAATCAATTGAACATAAACCGTTAGATCAAATTTTTGTGTACTGGTTTACCTTTTTGTAAGTGGTGCCGTCTTCTTCGACGGTCCAACCGGCTTCGTTGCACAGAGCTTTCAAGACCTCATTGTTGTCGCAGTGCTTCGGGAGCTTGTAGTTACCGTACATCCGTAGACCGGCGAAGATCTTCGCCGCGATAGCTCGCCTCCGCCGTTCTCTCCGCTTGTTGTTCTCCCTCTCCTTCCATGTCGGCATTCTCGTACCCGACGTCATGATTTTTTCAGTAAAACAGCGACGAGGAAGTCAAAATTTTCTTTTTAGTTCATTGAATTCGCGATTCTTATAATCGTAAGTATTATCATTTTCTCGAGAAACAAACGGAAAAAAATAGTGAAAGTCGTGTTAGAATGATGGAGGTTCGGGAAAAGAGTGCGACTTGTGAGCTAAAATATAGAAGGAAAAGAGTTCTTAATTGGTCATGAATGATTGTTGAAATTACAAAGGAGCCACTATTAAAATGGGTCTAATTATTGTTATAATCCCTATACTATACTTAAATTTGAGATTTAACTAATTTACTTTAATTTTACAATGTTTAATCCCTCCAGTGGATCCAAATTCGTAACCCTTGGTTAGGTTTAATAAAGTAATGACGTGAAAAATCTTCCTCTATTACTTGATCATAAGTAGGAGTATTTCCCCCCTTTCCTCCTCTAAGTAGTAGGTATTGTTCAAGCAATGTCAAATGGAGAGTAAATTACATATTTTATTATTAAATTTTTTTCTCACTCTCGATTCTACGTTGATTAGAAAACGGATATTTTAGATTAAAGTGATTTGGGATTTTGCAAGTTTTAATTTTTGGGTTGAGTTTCGTGGGGTTTAAAGAGATTTTAAAAAATCTAAATTGATAGAGTAGAAGGGGGAAATGAGACAAGTTCGTTGGTGTCTTGAGTGGTCAAAAAAGACACTGAAGAATGACAAATTTGACATAACACATTGATGAAGCTGTAAAAGTTCCATTTCTAGGGGAAGAAAATGAGATCCAAAATGAAAAAGAAAAAAGATATGAACGACACATACGGTTGTCACGTCAACAAAAAGTAGTCCACGTTAGTTAGGGTTGTGCATATTAAACCGTAATCGTTAATTGATATAACTGCTACATTTTACAGGTTAATTAATCAAATCGTTAAGGTTAAATAATTTTGGTTAATCGAATTGTTAAAAGTGATGGTGAATGGTTAACCTATAGGTTAGCTATTATTAAATTCTTTACACATATCTTTTGTTCACAATATTGGCTATGTCAATATGGAATCCCTTTTACAATATAATATTAGTATAATATTTATTGGAGAGATAATTTTATTATTCTCAAAAGAAGAAGTGAATATGTGAACAAATTTGTAATAAGTTACATGTTAACTTGTAATTGAACTTTAATAACGTTTAATCTTTAGCGGTTAAAATGGTTAATTGTTCGATTAGATTACGATTAGAAAAAATTAATAACTATTACAACGGTTAACCGATCGTTTAGGTTAACAGACAGTTAACCTACCATGAACACCCCTAACGTCAGTACATGTGATTGTCACATCATCATCGTATATTTTATTTAACATACGAGTGATCAAGAAGAAATAATTTGAAAGTTCAACGATCAAATTGAAAATTTTAAAGCTTAATGATGAAAATAAAAGAGATAAAAAAATGAGTGGTGAATTTTTTAATTTATCCTTAAATGAATGATTAAAATTTTAATAACAAAGAATAATGTTATCGAATCGAACATAATAAAAACAGAGAATCAGATTAGAAGAGATATACAATCTCAAATTTTGGCATTGCGGAAGGACTCAAACCAAAATTAGACCAATAAAGAAAGCAAAGCTTTAATTGCCGGAGAACACGAGGGTAGCACGTGTTTAGGCTTTTTAGAAAGGGATCACAATGGAAGAATACAATACCGTTTTAAAGGCAAAAACGGTTTGGCCTCCCGAGAAAATCGTTTCGTAAGCTCTAACCATTTTTGTTTTAAGTTCCGTTTATGCTAAATTACATTATATATCACCTAATTTTAAGTGTTGTACTAATTATATTATTATACTTTTAATTGCGCTGATTCTAACACTAAATTATTATTTTATGTTCAATATTATCATTCCACCGATAAGAGATGATGACATGACGGCCGAATCAAACGGCATTGTTTTGGTTGGTTAATTTGATGTATAAAACGATGTTATTTTAATTATATATTGATTTTTAGACCATTGGATAATGTAAGATATTTTAGTTTTATATTGATTTTGGACCATTTGATGAGTGTAAATTGATAATTAAGATTAAAAGTTGAAAACGAGAAGAATTTTAAGAGGAAAAAAATTGTCCTAGGCGGCGGTTCTGCACAGCGATTCGAACGATCACATATCGCTTAAAAACGGTCCAAAATAAGTTAAGTTAAATGCTTGCAAAAGAAAAATAAATAAAAAAAAAACAGTTCTAGACTAATAGTAAAGCAGGTGAGAAGTGTACATAGTACAATGTTGTTGTATTTCATGGGATTTGAACCATGAATCATGATAAACTAACTTTTGCACACAAACGACTAATAATTATTTTTTTAATTGCAAGTCTCATAATAATCTTAAACCTTTAAACTGTTCTTATGTATCCATTTACTTTTACAATGTCATTAATTTCAACAAATAATTTAACTCGTTAATTATTTCAGTTAAACTGTTGGCATAGATTGTTAAATATATGTGCTAACAAATGAGATTATGAAACTAGAGATTATAAATTATTTTAATTAAAATATATATGGACTAAATTTTAAATTATAGTATAATAAAAGGACTAAAACCAAAACTTGACATTTTTAGATGTACCAAAATTTGATAGGAATACGAGATGATAATGGTTAATGTATGATCGTATAAAGAATAGATATTAAGATTTACTTTAAAAATATTTTAGAAAAATAAATAAAATTCACTATAACGTTGAAAACAATTACAAGATGATTATATGCTACTTTGAGACTTACCTAACTCTGAACTATATTACTGTAATATCTATTTTTCGTCCGGCCTTAATCCAAAAACCATTTATATTAATGCCTACTTTTATTTTAAATCACATGTACCCATCTATACTACATGACCCAAGACCAAACTACTCGTTCAACACATTTTATAATCATTACTTAATTTTCGTTTGAATCCACCACCCAATTAAATAAAATTAATTTTAAAAAAACTATTTCCATTTTCATTAAGCCAAATGTCCATATTTTACATATCAGACCCTATATTACAAAACCAAATTAAACCTTCAACCCATTTCACCCTTTACTCAATTACATAACTTACCCAAGACCAAAACCATTTAGCCCAAATACATCTCAGCTCAAAACATAACTTAAACTTAAACTTAGACTAACCCTAGCCTAAACTTCATTCACAGTCGTCATTGAGCCTCCAGTCGCGCCGCTGTCCTCCCCATATCCATCTGTTAACTCTAATCAAAAGCTTCAAAATGAATCCCAAAAACCCCAAACAATAGTCATTATCACCCTAGCAATTAATCTCTACCAAACCATGCCCCTATCACCAACCCTAATCGACAGCCACCATCATCATATCCTATACTCACTAACTTCGTCAACAAATCTCACAAAATTCTAGGACTTTAATGAAGCATGACAAAACTCAAAGCTTGATTTCTCTATAAATCGAGCAGTCTGCAGCAAAATAAAAGGAAGGAGCTTTTCACGTAGGCCAGTAAACGTGTCGAACGAACACGAATGAGAGTATATTCGTATTATTCATTTAACTTTAATCGAATAAATTAACGAACACGAATTATTCGTATTCGTTCATTAAAGAATGTAGCTTATTCGTGTCCATTCATGTTCATTCGTTAAAATGAAAATTGAACTCATATAAACATAAACGAACATATATAATGTATTAAATATTTAATATTTTAGGTTAGTTTTTTTAATTCAGTTAATTAAACGAATTAATCGATAATTGAAATTTGAAAAACTCTTAATCATTAACCGAAACCTAAAATTATCTAATAGATTAACCAATTTTATTTTAGTTCGGTGGGTTAGTTCTGTTTAATCGAACAGTGTACACCCACTTATATGAATAAATTTAAATGAACATAAACGAACAAACATATACGAACGGATTACCGAACATTCACGAATATAATTAAACGAACAAATCTAATTAAAAAAAAATTATGTTCGTTTAATAAATAAACGATCATAAATAAACTTTCCGTCGAACGGTTCACGAACGATTTGCTGAACGTTCAATTCGTTTACAGCCCTATTTTCACGCATCAAAAATAGGAAGAAAAGGAATTTTTTTTCATCCAAAAAGTTTTAGAGAACAAAATAGGGTTTCTAGAGAATGATTTTTTAAGCTCATACAACTATTCAAAAATAGAGATAAAGGCTTACCCCTCATTCAAAGTGTCGCCGTTGAAATCAGAATCACCGTCGACCGCCAAATTTTTTGTTCGAAGGTAGCCTTTTGTCCCCTTTTTTCGAGTTATTGTGAAAGAATGAGGATTTGTTTTGTAAGGGTTTTAGGGAGCAGAAAGGACCGAGAGTTGCCCAAAATTTTTGTATGAGAAAACGATATTCTGATGGGGTCACCGCCGAAGAACGGCAAAAGAAAGAAAGACTCTGTTCGAGTGGGTACTGAGAATATAAAAAAGGGTCTCAGTACTGGACTTTTCGAAGAAATGAAACTGATTTTCTTATTTTGATTTTCACTCATATTTGGTACATAGATAAGCCGCATACAATGAGATTTGGGTTAATCACCCTTTAAATTCTTTTTTATTCTGTTTTCTAATTCATGCATCTTTGTTTTAGGCCTTTCCATTTTAGTCCTTGTTTTATTATTATTATAGTTATATATCTGTGTTGCGTTATATATATATATATCATTTTCGTTTCTGTTTTGTTCTATATTATTATATATTATAGTTATATATTTATATTACTTTATAAAGTATGTTATATTTATGAGCTATTCCGTTTCTTAGTTTGTTTTTTTGCTATATATATTTAATATATTAGTTATGAGTTGCATTATACATTTATATTTATTTACGCTCTATCTTCTTACCTTTATTTATTTGCGTTATCATATATTTGTTTATGCATATGTTTATATTGTTGTATTAGTTAGCTTTCAAATTTTCAATATTCTATCGAGAGTGTCGTCCCAGGTTTTCAGGTGTCGTCTTTTTTGGGTACCGTAGATTGTGAGATTTTTTATATTCAAATCACATGCTCATGCATTCATGCATTTTTAGGGATTGGATGTTAAATTAGATCGAATATTAATTTTTCTTAGTAAACAGGATACGAAACCTTTAGGTATCGATTCCTGGGCGTTGTGAGGGTGTGAATCCTTCTCCACTCGTAATTGACTCCCGAACTCGTTTTTCTCTGATTTCCTTTCGATGTTCGATCTATCTAAACTAAGTGACCGATAATGACTCCACAAATTTTATTTCAAAATGAGAGCTTTTCCAAAATTCCCCTTTAACCAAATTTTTCAAGAAAGATGGGACTACACCTCAAATTAGTCGCTACAATTACATATTTATATGATAAATAATTTAAGGGTAAACTACACCAGTAGTCACCGAACTATGGTTTCTTTTCTATTTTGGTCATCGAACTATTTTTTGGCAAAAACATCACTAACGTTATATTTCCTTCCTATTTTGGTCATCGGACGTTAAAAACTTAACGGTTTTGCTGACGTGGAATTTTATTTATTTTTAAAATTTTCCATGTCATTTCTTCTCTCTCCTCGTAAGCAATATATGTTATTTTATATTTTTTTATTCAAACTAACAGGATGGTGACACGTATCACTGCCTATTAATGGAATAAAAGGAATGAAAAATCAAGTCCCTCATGCAGCCATAGAGATGGTGACACGTGTAACTGCCTAATAGGATGGTGACATGCGTAACTGTCTATTAGTCGAATCTCTCTGGCTGCATAAGGGGCTTGATTTTTCATTCATTTTATTTCACTAATAGGTAGTGGCACGTGTCACCATCTTGTTAGTTTGAATAAAATATTAGAAAATAACATATATTGCTTATGAGGAGAGAGAAGAAATGTCATGGAAAATTAAAAAAAATAAAATTCCACGACAGCAAAACCATTAAGTTTTTAACAACCGTTGACCAAAATAGGAAGAAAACATAACGTTAGTGATTTTTTGCTAAAAAAATAGTTCGGTAACCAAAATAGAAAAAACCATAATTCGGTGACTACTGATGTAGTTTACCCATAATTTAATTATAAAAAATTTTACTGCAGCAATAAATTTAATGAAATTAAGTATCTAACTATAAGTCAAAAGTGCGGACGAAGTGACTTGTACCATACCACTCTATTTTTTTTCAGTTTTTTTTTCACCAAATTAATTGCACTGTAAACTTTTTAAACCGAAACAAAACGGAATCATGTTACAACTTCTAACAGAAATCTCATATCAATTGTATATCAAGAGATAAAAAAATATATATTTATATAATTTTCAAAAAAAGTTATGAAGATTCGACCCTTGGTTTTTAGAATAATATGGAGCATGGTATTTAGCTCGAAGACACTATTTGTTGGGTTTGGTTTGACCTTGTCTTTTCAATTTTTGTTTGGGTTCCTTCTTCTTTAAATGGTCCCTAATAACTAATCAGCTTAAATAAAAAATAGGTGTCTAAAGTATACTTATTTTAAACTTTAGGTACCTAAAGTATTTCTTCATAAAAATAGGTGCTCATGGTTTCAACCATTGCAATTTTAGGTGTTTGACTGTTAAGAGGTGTTAAAAATTGCTAATCAATCAATGCTTGACATGTGGCACTGATTTAATTTTTATAAAAAAATTAAGAAAAAACCCCCAAAATTTTCAATTTTTCATAAAATTCCAAAATTTTGCAATCTATACAAAACAATCCCCAAATTCCTAAAATTTCTCAAACCCAAATCGCCGACGCTTCCGCCATAGATCGCCACGCTTGAGTGCACCCCTTTGGTCGTGGCACCAAGGATGTCATTTCCCCCAACACGACATAGCCAGAAATGTCGAACGACGTGCCAACCGGTCGTCAATTTCGCGTTCGACGTTCAATGTTGGCTGACACGTTGTTCGGCATTTTTTGGTGACGTCGTGTTGGGGAAAATGACCGCCTCTGTCTAGCGACCAAATGTGTGTATTCAGACGCGACGATCGGCGGTGGAAGCGGCGGTGATCGATGGCAGAAGAGGCGGCAATTTGAGGGTTTAGGTTTGGGAAATTTTAGAGATTTGGGGACTGTTTTGCAAAGGTTGTAAAATTTCGAGATTTTATTCATTTTTAGTTTTAATTTTGAAAGTAAAATAAAATAAATATGTCATGTGTCAAGCATTGATTGGTTAACAATTTTTAACACCTTTTAACGGTCAGACACCTAAAATTGTAATAGTTTAAACTTTATACACGTAAAATTATAACGGTTGAAACTTTTGGCACCTATTTTTACAAAAAAAACTTTAAACACCTAAAGTTCAAAAGAGGTATACTTTATGCACTTATTTTTTTATTTAAACCTATCTAATCTACTCGTTTATTTTACACTGAGCTAATTTAATATTATTGTTGGCATTAAAAGTTCTTTTTTACAACAAAGTACATGTTAATCTAATGGAAATGTTGAAATCTATTAATTGATTGAGCGGTCAAAGATGTTTATGTTGTTACATTTTGTATGAGTTTGAATTATGATATTAGTCTTGGAAATATAATTATCTCTCTACTTAATCAAAAAGAATCTAATGAAAATGTTAAAATTTATTAATTGACCAAGTGATTAAGGATGATCATGTTATTTTATTTTGTATGGGTTTGAATTATGGCATTAGCCTTAGAAATGTAATTATCTTTCTACTTAATCAAACAAAATTAATGGAAATGTTTAGATTATTGGATTTAAACCGGGCAGAGTCAGAATTTTTTATTTATTATAGTCTTAATATTCTTTTTTAAGTTAACATTATTTTTTTAATGTTTTTAAATTAATTTAATAATATTTTTTTCTATTTCTATTTCTATTTCTTAGAATCTTAGTAGATGGAGATTAATAGATAGATTAATTCAACAAGTTATTTAAAAATACTTTAAAAATTAAGTATGAAGCTTGGCCCAAAGTTTGGGCCAATTAAATGAATCCAAGAAAGGTTTATGCGGGCTTTAGCTACACTACAAATATCCACCGTTGAATAAATGAGTGCCACTTGATATTATTTGGCGTCTAGTGATTTTAGAGGTCAACCCATGTGATCATAAGGCGTCATGGCGTATAAATCAATCCCAAGTTTTTAGCATCCAATCACGGAGACAATGGAAAAATTATTAGATAGAAAAATTAAGTATGATCTATCTAATAATATTTATTTATTTTAGTGTAATTTTTAATTAATTATTCGTTGCTTAGTTATACGTAAAAAATAAGTAAAATTTATTTTTTAAAAAATAAAATATAAAAATTTATTAGATAAGACTATAAATAACGTAGTGAATCACACTCGTCTAATAAATTTTCAAGACAATGTCCCCAACGGTCACTTCATCACTGCCATAGAAACTACAATCCCAATCACTTAGCTTCCATATCAAATACGATCAAATCTCGTAACAACTCATACGTTTCAATCTTTTCTATGTCTCGAGTTTCATAATCGAATGATATGAATTTAAAACAATTTGATTACAGAATAATCTGAATTCAAAATAATTTAAATAAGAATAAATTAAAATTGAATGTTAAATTCGATTTAACTCGATCTATAACTAACTTGGTCCACCTAGGACAAAGTCATGTATTGCTGGGAGGGATTGTTGTCCCTTCCAAAACTCTTGTTATAATAGCGCTTTGCGTTATTTTTGGTTTAAATCTCAGTCAAATAAGATATTTGTTTCTCTGATTTTTTAGATTTAAAGGTTTAGTATATTCTTGCCTCTCCTAATATTTGATTGTAACTTCGTCTCTGAGCCGACCGAATTGATAAATCTAGTTTTGATAGACACGATAAATATATATGTTAGATTGGTTTTTATAATCCGAATCAATTTGAACTATATTTAATTAAATTTAAATGTATTTAAATAATATATTAATTTCTTTTTGAAGCAATATATTAAACTTCGGTTAACTTGAACTCGACTTATCCGTTTTTTAGTAACAATAAATAAAATATTTTCGGACCAAGAACCTTGCCAATACCTTCGGTTGTGATATTAGTTGATACCGACCGAGCTCAAAAGAGGTTTTAAAGGTTAAACCTCGACAATTTGATCTATAGTCGATAAGTGTTGGGTATAATAGCAAGACACATTGCACTCCCAAGGACTGAACCTTAATTTGGATTTTAGAAAAAAATTATTGGAAGGGAGAGCCACGAATCTCAAACATAAATCATAAAATGGACATGTAATTAAAAAATAATAATTGAACTACAATTCACTTGGGTTGCATACACTCTCAAGGAGAGAACCCTAATTCGAATATTGAAAAAAATATTATTGGGAGGGAGAGCCACGAATCCCAAACATAAATCATAAAATGGACATGTAATTAAAAAAAAACATTTGAACTATAATTCACTTGGATTGCATGCAAGTTGAATGAGATAGTACAACAATGTAGAACCTAAAATGAAGTTATAATCAATAGATTGACCACATGTGTTAAAACACAATAATTAAAAATAAATCAAATTTGTTTTAAACCCTAATCCAAAAATAAAAAAATAATATATAGTTGTGTAAATTTTAATCTACATAAATATATTTATTAGAGGGTTCAATGATTTAGTTTAGAGTTTAGAATTTTTATTGTTAGGGTTTAAAGTTAAAACCTTAAAATTTAATGTTTAAGATTTAAAATTTCATGCTAAAATTTTAAATTTTATAATTTAAATTATTTCATACAAAATGTATATAAAAAATGGGTAAATTTTTGATACACATGCTGTGTAAAATTAATTTTACACAAGCCTGTGTATTTACACTATAAAACCCCAAATCATAAATTCCTAACCCTAACCCTAAAAAACTAAACCCCACACTCTAAACCCTAAACCCTAAATTATAAACACCAACTTTAAATTCTAAACCATACAATCCAAACCCCTAAACCTTAAACCCTAAACTAAAACTATAACCCCTAAAATTAAAGTTTTTTTTTTCATAAAAGATACCCGGAATAAAATCTATATAAGTTTTCAAAATTTTCTAGAGGTTTTCTCACCTAAGCACCCATGTCATCACCCCAACGTTAAGACAAAATAATTACATTTGCATGTCCTTGTCTCGTCTCTAGAATTCCATCTCTTTCTTTCGTCAAACAAATTACTCTTCAAGTCAACGACCATGTCGTCACTGTATATTTTTATATAGTTTTAATTGTTTTTAAATATATTTATTATATAATTACATCTCATTCAAACTTATCATATTATTATTATTTATGTTATTCATATATACTAAATTTAAAGCAATTTAATCATTAGATGTTTGATTTGGTGTTTAGAAATAAATTTGGTAATAGTATTAATAAAAACCTTACATTCTAACGAAATATTTGCCATTAATATAAGAAATCATTGTATTCACTTAATTGTCTAATTTATCAAATTGGTCTAATTATAGTTTTAGTCTCGTTATCATTTTAAAATCAGATTTAATCATCCCACTTTAATTTGAAATAATTTAATCCCTTAATTACTTTTTTAACGTTAACAACCATTTAAATCAATAACTGGTGGCGTAATTTTTTTTAATGTTGATATAGAAATTTATTATTTGTTGAATAAAATTGTCTATATATGTCATGAATGTGTAATTGAATAACAGTAAAAAAAAATACGTACCACTTCAAACGACAACAACTAATATTTTGACCTATCGATAACTATATAAAGGAGACTTAAATGACAATAAATAATACGATGTGTAGTTTAAGTGTAGATAGGTTGCACTTTTTTTTCTCCACTTAGGTTTTAAGAGGTTGTTTAACGAGACTCCTATCTTTGCTATTTATTAATAATATTAAGCTCCCTTTCAAAAAAAATATAAAAAAGACGTAAACAACAACTAACACTATGACCTATTGATAACTATATAAAAAAGACTTATGGCTCGTTCAGCAATGCTTTTTTAACGAGCGTTAGAATGCTAAATGGAGAAGCAATGCTAAACATGTGTAGTTTGGCCGTTGAACGAGTGTTGACGGCTGTTTTCTTACATGATTTAGCTTTCAATCAGACGTTTTGCCACAACTGATTTTTTTTTAAAAACACAACTGAAAATTTTAGCTTCTAAGCAATCCGTCATTTGACCTTCAACGAGCGTTCGAACTTCTTTATTGAATAGAGTCTTAAAAGACAACAACTAACACTGTGACCTATTGAGAACTATATAAAAAAGACTTAAACGCCAACAACTAACATTGTAACCTAGCTATAAATATATAAAAGAGAAGATAATTAATGCCTAAATTAAAATAAAGGATTAAGTTTTCAAATTTAATGTATTAAAGGGACTAAAACCATAATTTGACGTCTCAGATTTCAAGAATATTCTATATTAAAAGTATACTATACAATCGTAGAAAATCTCTTACCTTTTCTACTCTACGCGGTTCAAAGAAACGCCGAAATATTCTCGAAGCATAATTTAACAAAAAAAAACATTTAATTTAAAAAAATCGTCAAATCCCCCCAAAATTTATATATTTTAGCGGTTTCGAATTCTGGGTTATCATCATCTTCATCCTATTCTCTGCAATTTATTATTATTTTTCATATCTATATATATAGTGTAGATTGTAGTCTGTGCCTCACTCAGGTAAAATACTCAATTACTGCTTTTGAATCATTTCATCAAAATTTATATTTTTGTTGTTGTTTTTGCTTCATTTTTTTTCCATTTCCATTTGTTTATTCACTTTTCTGGGAAAATTAAGAAAGTTACAGTTATGGTTCTAGGATTGATAGTTTCCAACTGGTAAAAAGAATCAAAGAGTTTATTTTCTTTTCATTTTATAGTTTAATTTATATAGTTTTAATGTCTGGCTTTGATTTCAATACAACACAGCTGCTGGAAACAATTGGAAGACGGGTTTTTCTTTCATTGAAATCTAGAGGAGAGTTCTGGGATTTTTTAGCTAGATTGATTGAAAAAAATGACGCTTTTTATTGGGATATTTTAGCATGTTATGTTCTTGATTGAAAATTGTAGTCTTGGGAAGTTCAGTCATGAATTAGGGCTTTTTGGCTAGTTATTAGATATTCAATGGTTTGTTCTTATGATTTAGGTCGATGTTTCGAGTGAGGAAATTAGTCTCTTAACGTAGCCGAGTTCGATTTTTGGGTGAATTATTGTGGTTGGTTGATATGTGATTGCTGGGAATTGAGTTTAGGGTGTTTTAGATTTACATATGGAGGAATTTTTCAGTATGGATGATGCTCCGAGTAGCTCAAGTTCGCTCCCTCCGTTCCTTACGAAGACATACGAGATGGTGGACGATCCTTCCACGGATTCTATCGTGTCTTGGAGTGCAAGCAATAAAAGTTTTGTTGTGTGGAATCCGCTGGAATTCACGAGGGATTTGCTTCCGAGATTCTTCAAACACAACAACTTTTCTAGCTTTATCAGACAGCTTAATACATATGTGAGCAACCTGTTCATGTGTTTACCTTTTTTGTTTGCTTATTGCTACTTCTTGAATTGAATTAGTTCCGTACTTTGGCAGGGTTTCAGGAAAATCGATCCCGAGCAGTGGGAGTTTGCGAATGAGGATTTTATAAGAGGTCAGCCTAATCTTTTGAAGAACATACATAGACGGAAACCGGTTCATAGTCATTCGATGCAGAATCTTCTAGGTCGAGGAGCTTCTCCATTAACAGATTCGGAGAGACAGAGTTTGAGGGATGAGATCGAGAGACTTGAGAACGAAAGGAATTCGCTCGTTGTAGAGTTAAAGAGGCACGAGCGGGAGCGGCAAGGATTCGAGATGCAAATGCGAGTTTTGAGGGAGCGTATGCAAACTATGGAGCGGTGGCAGCATGTAATGGTGTCTTCTGTGGCTCAAGCCTTGCAGAAACTGGGGTTTCCCATCGGTCCGACTCCACAATTCGAGGCTAATTACAGAAAGAGAAGGTTTCCGACCATTGCTTACTTATACGATGAATCTGAGATTGAAGATAACCCGAAAGGCAAATCCCTTACTGCAAGAGAAAATCCGGATAGCACATCATTGTTCGACATGGAGCCACTTGAACAATTAGAGTCATCCATGGTGTTTTGGGAGAATGCCGTGCACAATTTCGGTCGAACCAACATTCAACTTAGTTCGAACCTAGATGAATCAACAAGTTGTCTGGAAAGTCCATCTATATCTTGCATAGAACTTAACCTAGATGTTCGAGCTAAATCCCCTCGGATAGACATGGATTCCGAGCCTGCAACTGCAGTTGCCTCTGAGCCTGTTACAGCAAAGGAACAACCTGCCCCTGCACCAGCCGGTGTTAATGATGTATTCTGGGAGCAATTTTTGACTGAAAATCCGGGTTCAACCGATACTCGGGATGTTCAATCCGAGAGAAAAGATTCCGATCATGGCAGATTTTGGTGGAACATGAAGAATGTAAATATCCTTACAGAACAGGTGGGGCATCTTACTCCTGCTGAGAGAACTTGATATCGGTTTATGTGTTGAATACACGCGTTAGATACGGATATTTTTCTCGGATTTCAGATGTATTATATATAGGTATCATAGATTGATGTGAAAATATATATCATGGCCATAGTTTTAGGTACTATACAGCTATAGTTATTCATATGCCTTTTTCTTTTTAGGCTTCAATACATGGTGATCATTTTGTTTGTTGCCACGAATAAATGAACATGTCACAAGCGATATAAACACGAAAGAAATAACACGGAACCGACCCGACCTTACTAAAAGAGGGTGGATAACTGCTACTGGCCAGCACCATTGATGATTGCATAAACATGATAGCTCAATGAAACTATGGCTACAATATCTATTAGTTTCCTGCCTGCTTTTTTCATTCAGAAGAAGTCGAACGCTTATTCGAGACTCGAATGAAGATTTTACGGGTCGAATTGGGATTGTAAATGGCGGAAAAATAGCTAATTACAAATGTAATACGAATTCAACTAAATCCTGCACCGTTTGAAGTCATCCGAAAAATTTCTTGGGTTTTACCTGAGAGATTTAGAAGAGAGACAATTCCCACAAGAGACGAGCTTCAACAATGAATGTGGTTTTCGTGTTCTTATCTTCAACCGCGAGAGCTGTAAGGATAACCAAGCGATGTTAAAACCGTAAAACGAACTTAAGAAGATTGGAACAATCAATAATCCGTATTCATCGGAATAATGCGAACTTGAGAAGATTATATATAAGATACCTTTCGACGAGTTACTCGAGTTGCTTTAAAGCAAAACAAGCTTCTCGATCTTGGTTCGAGTCTCCTGAAATATAAAGATACGAAGTTCTATGGAGTAAGAAAGATTCACATAGGTTCCTGGATGGACGGGTGCCAACAATATGAAAATACAGTATAGTATGCATATAATGGCAACAGATATACATACAGGTTCTCTTGTTCGAGCTTTTCGGCAATGGAAACTGCTTTGTGCTTTGGCAACCCATTCAGCTGTGCAGATCCTTCTCCATGATGAATTACATGTGCAAGGGGCACCTTACTTCTAACGATGCTCCGACTTGGAGTTAGTTCCCCGGGTTTCTGTCTCTCTGATGTGGATGCCAATGGTGGTTTCCGATAAGCTGCAGCATCAGCCACCTTTGGTCCTCTTCTTTTAGATTTCACGTCATCAGCATGTTCATTGTCATTGGTTTCTCCTGGACAAGCTGCTGTTTCAACAATTTCATCCCTTCCTGCTTCAGGGGATTTCGGGTGCACTCCGGAATCTCTCTCTCCTATAACTCTTTTGTTAACATCATCAAAACCTGCCTCATGCATCCTATTTCGAGAATAAGACTCTGGATCCATGAGCATCGGAGATGGACCATCCCGGGAAGGTGGTAAAACGAGAAGTCCATGAAAGCCAGCTGTGGCATCTTTGTTCGTTTCGCATCTAATTTCAATTGTCAGGGGAGAACCGAGAACGGACTCGAATGCTTGTGAAATATGCCCCCTAAATATTTCGGCTTTAGATTTGGTCATACGTGAACTGAACATTAACTGTACAGTTGGGGCTGAAAGAACAGAAAACTCAATTAAAAGGGTGGAGGAGATGCCGTTAATTACCGAGCATAAAGAAAGTATTATATCATTATCGACCATGTGAAGTAAATTATCATATACCATTTCTAAGTTTGGCAGCTAATACGATACCGATGGAAAGAAATCTTTGAACATCGATGGAAAGGAATAAATCTCTCATGCATGGTGTTTAAGTAGCCAGCAGGATTTCTAGTCTAAATGTATGCTACAGACGTCTTATGAAATAATGCAAAAACAAGAGTAATGTGCATAGGACATACCTGCACCGAAACCGACCGATATCAGCTTTCCTTCTTGATACAAAAACTCTTTTAGACTATTAACTTGAATATTCTCGAGCACCTCCAACCAGATTTCTTTGATTGTCTTACGGTTTTTGACTAATTTCTGCCTGCCAACCAATGATTGTCGATTTCGACTTAAATTTATATCATTCATGGAATCAGCTTTGCATTCCTGTGGACTTCCAGCATGGAGATTTTCCGACCTAGCATTCTCTGAAAAGCCTCTAGTGTTATTATGCTGCACAACAAGCTCACCACGTTTCCCGGGTATATCCGTTCCACCCACATCACTTAGAGGCAGCTGACTATGATGAGAACTAGTGTCAGTGGAAGAAATCGGCAATATATATTGCTGATCAGGAGCAAGCTGAAGCAAAGCGGCAGTTAACCATGTTAGTTTGTCGTTTGATAGCCTCAATTGTTTTTCCGCTTCAGACAATGTTTTCAAAGCTTGGCGTAGTTTCTCCATATCTTCTTTCGACACTGGATTGCATAAATAATATTCTATCAGTTTCGGAAGAAAAATAAGTAAATTATAAACTGAGATTGTTCGTTGCTTGTTCCTCTTCATGGCAAAGTTGATGGGTCAAAAAGGATCAAACAATAAGTGAAAGGGTACAAATATTTTTAGAAGATAAAATAAACCGAGTATGATGAAACTTTAACGGGAAGCAGATAGACAATTCTTACCGGAGCACGAGAGGAAACGAATGGTTTAGGAAATTACTTAACATAAATGTAAACATAATAAGAAATTCACTCGTTTAAGACTCACAAGGTTGTCGCCGGAAGAACTTCCTTCGATGCCTTTCTTTAGTGAACTCATAACTGCTAGCAAGAATATCAGTTATCACAGTAGCAAGCTGTGACATCAAAGCTAAAGGCTCCACACCAGTTTCCGTTATCAGCCTCAAACTCTTTACGGTGTTTACTGTGTCTGCCGATAAAGCTAGATCAAGAAGATCCACGAGCTTTTCATCAGAGATAAGCCCAACCTGTGAATCAAATCCGTAAGTTTAGAGCAATTATAGAAATATCGGCTAATCGTCATAAATTTGTAGCTCACTTTCATTATTTTGCAAACTCGGGGACAAAGATCTCGCTCGTTACCGGAGCGTATATATACATATTAGTATATTGCTATGATTTAAGTATGAAAATCTTATATTTACAGCATATAAGGTAAGGAACAAATATAGCACAATTTCACTGCAATACTTGAAAGTTGAAAATATTTAGCAGTGCATGGTGATATCAATCATTATAGTGATATTCGACTTAGGTTACAGAAACATACCAGCTCTTGAACCAACAGAACTGAGATTTTTTGCCCGAGCAAACTCAGCTGCTCAAGTGTCATCTCTGCATCCCTTAGTGATCCGTCAGATCGAGATGCGATCAGTTTAAGTGCATCTTTCTCGATTTCAATGTTCTCTCTGGATGCGATCCACTGCAAGGTATAAATGATATCCACATCCTTCAGTTTCGGGAAAAAGAATTTCTGGCACCTCGACATGATTATATGAGGCAGAATATCAAGATTCGAACAGACAAGAATAAAGACCACACGCCTCGGAGCTCGATCAATGACCTTTGACATGGCACTCCAACAATCCGGGGATAAAGTATCACAGTCATCAAATATGAGAACTCGGTACTGCAAAGGCAGCTGGGAGATGTTCATATTATCAAGAAGGTTCATGATACTCTCAAAGTCAAAGTTACTGACGGGGCCGACTTCCCTTATATTTCGATTCTTTCCCATGTCATGTGAAATACAAGAATCGCAAAAGCCACAAGGTTTGGGCTGTTCGAGTGACTGACAATTCAAAGCTCGAGCAAATATCCAACTACAGGAAGATTTTCCGGTTCCATGAGGTCCATAGAAGACATAGAGCAATCCGACCTTCCGTTTCATGACGGCATTCGAAAGGGCTTGCGATACCAAATTTTGTCCAACAAGGTCTCTAAAAGTTCTTGGCATGTACTTTTGTGTAATATTTTGGTGCCTATCTCGGCGGTTCCCAACTAACTTGCTTTGGTCACTAGATCTAGCTTCGGAAGCAAGGTTGGAATCAACACTGCGCTTCAATAAATTATCGGCAAATATGCCTAACTCTCCTGAATAGTCATTCACCAAACGAGCATTGTCTGTGCTGTTCTGAGATCCAGATGCCTCAGTTAGAAGAGGCCATGCCTCTGCGTTGAATTTCGCAAATGAGCTCGATCGATCGGATTCCACAGGCATTTCTGGAGCATTTCTTCCATGGAAACCTTCCCCACGTTTCCGTAATCTACAGTCCGATAGACCACAGGAAAAACTCCTTCCTGCAATGTCGAGGAAAGTTTTACCCCTGTGATGAATACTGGACCAATTAAAAGGGATCCCACATCCATTTCTAGGTGCCCTCGTTACATTTCGTGCATCATATCTGTTTTCTTCCTCTTCCGTACCATACTTGGGATGCACTGAACCTTGAGTGAATGAATTAGAATCCACAGACAACTCACTCCGACCTCCAACCTCTCGAGAAGGAGCAGCATGAGATCTTCTTGTTCTTTCCCTTTGAAACTTACGTCTGTTCACCCTGTTTAACCCACTTGAATAGCCACGAACACTGACCTCACATTCCTCACCGTGTTGTTTCTCATGCCTTCCACAAACCTGAACATTGGAAGATGCTACATCAGCACTATCCAGGGAGAGGTCATTCAATTGCTCGGATAAAGTCTTTGTTCGAATCCCTTGTGTTTGCTTCCCCTTTCGGTTTTTACTACCATCTTTCAACCTGGAACCATCCGAGATCGCATCAGGAGACAAAAACTTACCATCTTGCTTGGGTACAGGCTCAGCAGTCCTAATTCTTCTACTATCTCTATGTCCACTCTTACTACTACGGTCACTAACACTACCTCCTTCACCTGGAGCAACTTTCGAAGTTGGAAAATTAGCTAAAGCCGGTGAACTTACCGAAAGCCTCCTTTCATTCCTCGGCCTCTCAACACCGACAGACCTTCTCCCCTCCCGGAAACCATCCTTATCAACCTTCTTCGAAAGCAAATCAGCAACAGAAGGTGAATGCCAACAAGGAGGACTAGCAGAAGGATCCCTGAGCGACCGCGATCGTTGAAGAACCATAAGGTCCCTCACGAGCGATCGGTCAGACATTATAGGACTATGCTTATGCATATGGTTCTTCAAGTGAATACAATTAGTCAAATGAATATGATTCCGTAGATGATCCCTAACATCACCATTGGCATCCTCCTTTAGTACCCTATCTCCACTAACAGCCCTAGTCATGATTCAAAAGCATTTATGTATTCGATTTTTCGGAATCGGAATCTCGAAAACATATCGAAACATACCACATTCTTATTAAATCTCGCAAACCCCAAATCTCTAATCAATTAAGACTACACAAAACGCACCAAAATCACACGCATTCCCCCATTAAATTCTTCAACAAAAAATAAAACATGTTTAAAGTTAAACCACACCATACCTGAAACTCTCACAGATCTTTCTTCAAACACAAAGAGATCATCAAGCACAGTAAGCAAAAATTCAAGCTTGAAAAAGAGTTTTTTTTTTTTGTTACTAAAAGTTTCTAAATTCAAATGCATGAGATTGAAGGCAGAAAACCCAGAGCTTGGAACATGCAAAAAAACAAAAGTTTCAAGCTTTAAATCCCTCAAGAATAATTTCAACGTCAGAAAAAGGAGAGATTAAGCAAAGAAAAACAAAGAGTTACATTCATATGATAAATCCCAGAAAGTAAAAATGAACCGCTCCCATCATTAAAACACCCTCGTAGATCTCTCTCTTTGTTGTTTGCCACCTCAGTTCACATGTTCTTTCAATACCTTGCTCTGTCTTTTAGAAGAAAACGATAGTCGTATAAAAGAAATGAAAGAAACCCAGCGACAAAACAGTACTTTTTTGCCAAAGAGAAAGAGATGAAGAATGGTTTGATTTTTGGGGTTAGTAGTCAATTTAGCCTCCAAACTTCACCATTTTCACAATTTGGTACCTAAAATATTTTTTAAGAATGCTTTATTACTTAATTTATCATTTTGTCTCGGTTTAATCCCAAAAGTTAATAGTGTGAAAAAATAGTTGACAATACCATCCAATAATAATATGCCACGTGACAACATTATCTATGCCATGATAAGGTTATGTGTCATATTCGAATAACTATTATTAAAATCAATCAGAACCAATTTACGTATAACCTACATTGTAGAACTTAAATCATAATAAAATTTGAACTGATAATCCATATAAATCATTCATGATGAAACTTGAATCTAAAATTTTAAAGTTCCCAAAATTATTCATGCGTTGGGTGAAATGACAGTAAGACTATTTTCTAAATATATTATAGTACTTGTAACTTAAAATGATTACACCATGAAGAAATTAATGAAGTGCAGAGGGACTAAGTTCTAAAATTCTGAATAGCACAAAGACTAGGGGCAAATTACACCGTATGGACTTTAAAGATTATTTTAATAATTAATTACTTATAATTTAACTCAGTGTTACACCATTCTCTCCTCTAAGTTGTGAGTTTAATATTTATTTTTAGCTTATTTTTTCCTCCTCCTAGGTAAGAACTGTTGAAAAAAGTAAAGTACATTAATAGTCACTAAATTAAGTTGAAATGATTTTTTTGACCATCAAAATTTTAAAAATTATAAAATAATCATTAAACTTTTGATTTGGTTACAAAATGGTCCATACTAGTGATAATTTTAATAAATTTAACGACCATTTTGTAATAATTTCATAGGTTTGAATGGACTTTTTTGTAACGTTTGAAAATATTAATGACAATACCGTAAATGATTCCAAAATTTAATAAACATGTCATCTTTTAAAACTTCAATGACCAAAAAATCATTTGTACATAATTTAGTGACCACTAATGTACTTTATCCTAAAAAATACTAAAGAGAAATAGAAAAGGGTAAGTAATGTGTTCCAGACAGGAACGCAGAGACAATATCTCTTAAAGGCAGGGCTGTGTCCTTTTGTTTGAAGATGCAATTTCATTTGTATTTATTTATATATTTAAACTTTGAATAAAAAAATTATTTTTCATTTGATTTTATTTGGTCCCCATTTTCCAGTAGAAGATTTTGATTGTGAAGTGTGTTTTGCGAAAGTGGGACCAAAAAGTAACCAATTTGTTGAACTTGTTGATGTTTTGTTGGTGTGATATGGTTGTAATAAATGACTTTTTTATTTTCTTAAAAAAATAATGTTTCAAGTGGAGCAAACTGGATTGTGGAAGTTATTTTTATAATGATATCTTACAATATGTAATACGTATTAATCGAATAATATATCAGGTTTCAGATTATCCGAAAATCCGAAAAATCCAAAAAATTTAATTTTTATAGATATAAATCTTGTAATATTTAGTAATTTAATTCTTGTTATATCCGTAAATTTGAAAAATAAAAATTTTATAGATGTTAATCTTGTTATATTTGACAATTTGTTAATTTTTATATTCGAAAATCTAAAATTTTCATAGATACGACCGTCAAATTCGAAAAAATACTTAAATTAAATTATATATTCAGATAACCGGATATCTGAATATCCGATCCGAGTATCCGATATCTAAATATCCGGATATCTAATTTTTTTCCGGATCGGATACGGATCGCTATTTTACTGATCCGAAAATTTCGGATATCCGAAAATAAACACCGCTAGCCCCAACCCCGAAAAATATTTATATTTTATATAATAATTTTTTAAAAAATATATAAAATATTATAATTACCCCAAAATTTAAGAAAATATATATTACCCTCTTGGAACTGGTAAATTTATTATCGTGTACATAATTTAGAACCAAATATTAATGATAAAATAAATATGGATGCTATTGTGCAAAAGTGTACAAAGTTCTTCATGAAAATGTATATAAAAAAGCTCCATTTATGACAAATAACAACAAGAAGGTGAGAAGCCAACAATGTACATTAAAGTGGAAAACAAGTAGGTAATGTAATTAGGGACCGCACTATCCATTATTAACTATTATGAAGGGTAAACTACACCAGTAGTCACCGAATTATGATTTCTTTCCTATTTTGGTCACCGAACTATTTTTTTTTGGTAAAAACAGCACTAACGTTATGTTTCCTTCTTATTTTGGTCATCGGCTATTTTGCTGACATGGAATTTTATTTTATTTTTTAATTTTTCATGTCATTTCTTCTCTCTCGTAAGCAATATATGTTATTTTATAATATTTTTATTCAAACTAACAGGATGATGACACGTGTCACTACCTATTAGTGGAATAAAAGGAATGAAAAATTAAGCCCCTTATGCAGCCAGAGAGATTCGGCTAATTGGCAGTTACACGTGTCACCATCCTAGCAGTTACACGTGTCATTATCCTATTAGGCAGTTACACGTGTCACCATCTCTCTAGCTGCATAAGGGGCTTGATTTTCCATTCATTTTATTCCACTAATAGGCAGTGACACGTGTCACCATCCTGTTAGTTTGAATAAAAATATTATAAAATAACATATATTGCTTACGAGGAGAGAGAAGAAATGACATGGAAATTAAAAAATAAAATAAAATTTCACGTCAGCAAAATAGCCGGTGACCAAAATATGAAGAAAACATAACGTAGTGATGTTTTTGCCAAAAAAAATAGTTCGGTGACCAAAATAAGAAGGAAACATTACGTTAGTGATGTTTTTGCCAAAAAAATAATTCGATGACAAAAAACAGGGGGAAAAAACATAATTCGGTGACTACTTGTGTAGTTTACCCTATTATGAAAGACATTTACCGTACTTAATACTAATAATATTTATCATATTAGCACGACCGAAAAACATAATTTTAATAAAAATATTTTGAAATACTTCTTAATAATTGGATCGTGGCAGCGACATTTTAAAATAAGAATCGTTATACTCCTAAAGATATGATGGCGAAGACACGCGGATAGGCAAGAGCTCGATCTAAACATAACATTTTCGAATTCGCCTACAATGACCAAACATACAATGAAACAATTGTTACAGATCAAATGCAAGGTCAGTCCAAAAGATGAATTAAATAAAGGTATAGGAATGGATGGACCACTTAAATTTTTTTTGTTGTTGCCTAATTAATGCACCACAAGGAAAGAATAATTTGCAGCACGTTGTGCCATCAGTTTCGAGCTCAGAAAAATAATAATAAGGGTCTCATCGTTTGGCCATTAGCTTTTTTTCTTCGAACTACATGACATAATATATTCGAGTAAATATCGGTTTAAATGGATAGTTGTCTAGGATTTGAATCCGAGATTAGATGTCAGTTGAAGATTTGATAACAACACAAGTATTTTATCACTACATCAACGATTATTTGATTCGTCTATATATATACACAAAAAGAAGGTTCATGTACTTGTTGCATTAGTCATACCTACATCCCATACTTTCGAAATCGAATACTTGTATAATAATAAATGATTTATGTTGAAACCGAATCTTGATCAATATTAATCTCGAATTTAATCCCTCAAACAATTCTTTTCTCATCCCCTCTCTAAAAAAATTCAAATAATTTATTGTGGCCAAAACCAAAATTGTCATATATACTAGATAGGTTAGCAACTCATAGCCATAATGCATGTGACAACATTAAACGCCACCGTATTAACTGTTTTTTTTTTGTGTGCCAATTATGGCTAAGGGGTGACAACTATGCCTGTACTAGTGTGTAGAGAGGACCTTAAGAATTTGGCCAATGCCAACCACTTTGGCCTTTTTTATTTTTTGAAAATTTAGATTACACAATTTCAAGCACGATATATGATGTATTCATAATCAGAGACAAATAAAAATTTATTTGGGATCGAATCTGAGATTTCATGTCAATTAAAATTAAATCGATATTATTTGTCAATATGTCGTAAACTTTATTAACGTCGACCTATTATAGTATATTTATTATAATATTTTTATATTTACTAATTAGTGTGTTTAATATAATATTAAAAATTATTTATTAGTTTTTGGTACATAAGATAAGAGCTGTTTAAGTCAATTAAATAATAAACATACAAGACTTTCAAAGGAGGCTGCTCCAAACACGTGAGCCCCAACTAAAAATATAATTAAATGATTTAAAAATCATTAAAACTAAAATAATCCTAAATTAAGTCATAAACTACTTCCAAGGTAAATGATTATGCCACCTTTGTTTCTTCACTGTTGTCAAAGGTTAAGGAACTATGATACCCCAAAAGTAATTAACGCTAAAATGCACAATTTAACAATTTTTTTCATTCCATTTTGATGAATTTTGAATTATTTTTAAAATAATTTAATATATATTAAATAAGAAAGCTAAAAATAAACTCCTACAAAATTATTGTTATTTTGCTTTTTAAGGTAAATCATAAAATCACACATGATCTTTGGTTTAATGTGCAATTATGTACATGTACTTTGATCGTGTGTAATTTTATATATGAAATTTTGATTTCATTTAATTTTTATAAATTATTAAAAACCGATATATAGGGATGTCTAAAACTCGACTCGAATTAAAAAATAAATTATCCTACTTGATTTGATGCGAAAATATTCGATTTGACTCATAATTTCAAAAACTCTACTCGAATCGAAAAAAATTTAAATAAAATTTGAGGTAAAAAATAAAAATTCGAATAACTCAAAACTTTTAGTAATTACTGAATCAGTTTTCAAGTTCGAGTCGAGTCTCTCAATTATGTGCGATATATACACATAAAAAATTATGAAAAAATATATATGTATTGCATATGATTCTAAAAAAACAATTTAAATTGAAACTAGTTAGTACTAAGACATTAACATAAACTTGAACAACTCGACTCGAATAAAATTTTTAATTAAAATTTAAGTTATAAAATAAAACTCTTTAACTTGACTAACTCAATTTTTTTTCTCGACCTGAATTGATCGAATGTTTAACATAAAAATAACTATATCTATACCGTATGAAAATAAATGACTGCCTTTATAGAACTTGGAGGCGGTTCGGATGCTTCAAAACATGTCAACTATGCAGAGGCATTTTACTATGCACAGACATTTCACGATTTTTCAATTGAATTTTAACTTCTTTTTTTTTTGTTCTTGACTTCTTATCGATTTAATGTAATTCACTATATATTTAATTTTATGACTACGATTGAACCTATCAAACCATTTTAACACCAATTTAAAATTCGAATGTTGTACTAGTTTAAGATTTATAATTTTTTTTGAAATTTATTAATTGGTCGAGTAGCTATGAATACTCATCTTGTTATATCTTGATTATGAGTTCCAATCCTAATATTCGCTTTAAGAATATAATATTCTCTATTTAATAAAAAAATTAGGGTCCGTTTAGCTCTAGAAAATATTTTCAATTTTTGTTTTCTATCTTCATTTTTTAAAAAAATTAAAAAAATGCTTGATTAATAGGAATGAAAACTTATTTTCAAAAATGAAAATAGTGAAAATGTGTTTGGTATCTAGCTTTCCAAAATAAAAATGAAAAAATAATTATTAAATAATTAAAAAATATAGTTAAAAATTATTATTAATATAATAATAAATAAAATATGAGTAAATAAACTAAAATTTTAAAAATGATATTAGAAAGATTCAAACTCGGATTGAAATGAAGTTAAAATTAAAACACCATTGTTTTTATATTTTCACTATCCTAAAATATTTTCAATGAAAATGATGAAAATGTTTTTTTTTATATTTTCAAAATTGTACTTATTTTAAAATTCTTTTTTTAATTTTATAACCAAACATATTTTTTTTATCATTTTCCATTTTCTAAAAAAATAAAAATAAAAATAGACTTTATTCTTAGTAACTAAACGGACGTAAATAATAAAATATACTTAGTTAATGGTGCCCAAATCTTTGACTGCCTTTTTCTTTTCCACTTTATCATGATTAATTTTTTATATCATCCTATGAAAGGCTGACCTTGTTGAAGATTTAGATTATTCTCTCTTTTTTTATTCTTCTATTTTATTAACCTAAAAAATAAAATAAAATCAATTATTGGTTGGTATAACATAATAAAATTTTAAATTTTAAACATTTAAATGTTAAAATTAATTAACAAGAGTTAGGTGCAATGACAATACGCATTATTTTTCTAATGAGAAAATTTGAGTTCGAATCTTGAAAACGACATTGTTGTGAGGAAGAGTCACGAATCATGAACATGGAGCATAAAATGGACATGTACTATACCCAAAAAGGATATTTGAATATTAACATTACGAATGTAACCCATTAAATTAGGAGAATCATCTTTATAATGGACCTTTGTAATGTAGAATTCGAATTAATTTACTGTTAATTTGAGAAAAATATAAAAGCTGAGTAAGGCATCATTTTTTTCATTGGAAAGAGTTTCTTAGTGTATAGTTCCCAACAGACACCATCAGTGGTTCAATCACATGCCTATGCAGTATGCACTGCTTTGCGGCCAATTTGAAATAATCAAGTTTAACCCAGCTCCATTTGGTTTAAGTTATATATAGCCATTCATTTTTAAAGATTGAGTTTGGTTTTAAATGAGTGGGGGATCTTAGTAAAGTAATGGGTATATTACACATATATAGTCACCTAATTATAAAAAAGTTTTCTTTTCGGTCACCAAAATTACACATAACATCTTGATTGGTTGAAAAAAAATAAAACAATTATCAGGAGGGTCAAAGTTGAGATTTAAACCCAAATTTATATATAAAAAACATTACCCAATGCTTAACCACTACACCCCATTATTAATTTATTACATGGTTGAGAATATTTTTATTTAAATCCGGAAATGTTTTAGGTTAAGCTAGAATTTAAATACTTACATCAATTGTATATAAAACATTGATTTTTTTTCTTTTGTAAGCGACGTATTTCTAAATTTTTCTCTTCGAATGTTCTTCTAATTTAACACTCTTATTACATGCCATACCAATATGAGAATTATTAAAAGTTATAATTTCTTGTTTTAAATAAACTTTCAAATTGAGCTAATTGAGCGATCTCACTGAAAAATAGAGCGTTGTTATTCCTAATAAATTCAAGTTTAAATAACTTGTCTACACAACGTGTATTCGTTTTCAAATAACTAAAATAAAAAAACTGATGTTATCATGTAATCACATCATAATATTAAAAATAAACTTTCAAATTATTTGTGAATTTGATTTAATTTTAGGTTTTCTTTTCTAAAATATTATTTTGAAAATTTTATTTTATTTATAATAATTTTAACATTCATTTGAGTACTAAAAAATAAAATTACAAAACAAAGTAACATTTAAGTTACATTTTTTTAAGTTTTAACTACGCTGCGGCTGCGCAACAACACCAGTTTTCATTCTTCACTTGACTTTGTCTCTTGTAAATGGGCCAAGCTGAGAGTGTGATTGGGCCAATTCCTCAAACCTATCTGAGAGTGTGATTGGGTCAATTCCTCAAACCTATTTTTTTATTAAATAAAGAGTTATTGCATCCTCGTACTCAAACTCAAATTCTTACAATATAACGCAATATAAACATCCTTAAACCTGCTTTGACTACGAACATCGGTGAGAATATGCCCTTATCCGCAACAGTAGATTAAAGGGAGCTCAAAGGGTTGTGTGGAGAGAAGAATCTTCTTGAAGCTCGGAAACTTTTGCATTATTCAATTTATATTAATTAAATAATAAATTAATTATAGATGATTATATATATTTTAAAAAACTACAATTTAAACATATTTAAAATCAAATTAAGACTTGCTAAATAAGGTAAGAGTATTTAAATAATTTAATTAAAAAAATCACTAAGTAACTGTAGATTATAATAGTCTTAATTCAGAAATAGGTACCCAAACTATACACTTTTTTTGAGAGATGTGCTTAATGTTTTTTTGGCTGAAATAAGTATATAAAATTTTGTTCCGTTAGTATTTTAAAGTAATATCGTTAAAAAATCATCACTCAATAATAGATTGACTCATAGATTTTGTTTTTCATTTATTTTTTAAAAATAAAATAAATTAAAAACATATCAAAATTTTAAAAAATCACAAAAATAGACCCAAAGTATCTAAAATTCTAAAACTTTAAATCCAAAATTGATGCCACTATCGTCGTCGATAGCCTCGTCGGACCTTGCCGTCATTTTCACCTAAGGCCATCGTCATTTTTTACCACCAATTGTCGGTAATCGGCAGGAGGGGTGTTAAACAAACGTCGAATGACTAAAGTCGAATGACGAATGTGAAAGCCTTTAGTCATTCGACGTCCGATTGACACACTTATCGTATGTTACTGTCAATGGGTGATTGGAGGAAATAGGCGACGGCAATAATAGGTTCGAAGAGGCTATCGATGACGGTAGTGGTATTAATTTTGAGATTTTGAGGTTTGGGGTTTTAAGGATTTGATATTTTTTTGAGATTTTAAGAATTTTAAGATTTTTTAATTATTTTTTTCACTTTTTATTTTGAAAAATAAAAAAAAACACGTGGTAAATTTTGGTCGGATGATATTTTAACAATGTTACCTTAAGACACTAACGAAATGCAACTTTATGCACATATTTCAGCAAAAAAAATATTAGACACTTACCTCATAAAAAGTGTATAGTTTGGACACATGTTTTTGAGTTAAGCCATTTTAATATTATTAAAGCAAAGCTATTACAATTAGGGAAAATATCTCATGCACCGGTAGTGGAAACGAAAAATTTTCACAAACGCCTTAGTTTTAAGGTGTAGGAATTCAGTTTAGGGGCTTAAAGTTTAAGGTTATAATTTAAGATTCGAGATTAGAATTTAGGGTTTATAGGTTATGGCTTAGGTTTTAGGGAAATATGGTTAAGATTTTAAGTTTTAACCTCTAAACCCTAAATTCTAATCACGCCCCATAAATTCAAAACTCTTATACTTAAACTCCAAACATTAAACCCTAAATAGAGTCTATAATCCTTAAAATTTAAATATTTGTAGAAACTTTATTTCTATAAATGCAAAATTTATACAAACGTTTGTGCATTAAATAATTATTTATATAATTATTTTATTTTGAGTGTTATTTAAAAAGATATTTTCATCAACACGCAAAATCTCTTATTATATTAATAATGACCATATCTAAAGTAAAGATCTTCAAAACTTGATTTTTGTTATTTGGTGAGGTATTCATCATTTGAAAATTTTAACAAATATATATATTTGATGATAGTGTGACATAATTTCAAAAATGACCGGTTAATAAAATAATTATAACTCTAAATTTTAATTTATTAAACGTAGGACTAAATTATAATTTAATTTATCCCATCCAAATATAAGCAAAAATCCAAATTAAAACATCTATTCTTAAATATATACTTTGTGAGTTACAAAGGGTAAAATACGTAAATCATCACTAAACTTTACTTTATGACTTATTTTGGTCACTGAATTTTTAAAATGTTCAATTTATTCACCGAACTTTGTACATTAATTTTTTTTATCACTCCTCTGTTAATCTTCTAACACTGTTATGACTTCGACCATAATTTGTGAAGCATCGATGATCAAAATAGATCAGAGAGAAAAGTTATGTGACCAAAATATATCTGTGAGCAAAGTTATGTGACCAAAATAGGTTAGAGAGTAAAGTTCAATGATGATTTGCGTATTTTACCCATCAATTTTTATTATTTTTTATTTCATATAATAACGGTATTAGAGAATTAACGGAAGAATAATGAAAAAAATTCAATAAATAAAATTTAGTGGGTAAATTGAATGTTTTGAAAGTTTAATAGCCAAGATAAGTAAGAGAATAAAATTTAAGTATAATTTACGTATTTTACCCAGTTATAAATAGGGATAGACATAGGATTCAGACCTGATAGATTTTAATCCGATATGATTACGGATTCTGATTCGATTTATTGGTTTGGATTTTATTAGAAGAATCGGAATCGGGTCGGATCGACTGGTAAATTGTTAAATGTTGCGACCAGTGTCCATCCCTAGCTATAAAAGCATACATTGTCTCCTTCACTTTCAACCCGGCTCGGGGAGATTTTCTCTTTGAAAATTTCGAATTTTTTTTTCTCATATCTACTCAACAATACTAATCGTATGTCTCTGATCTCTCTTTATTTCAATCTTTTTTCTTTTCTTATCTTTCTATTTGTATTTTTGAGAAATTTATTTTCCTTGGAAAATGATTTGACGGTAGAATGTTTTCGTTTCAGGATCTGGACTTGCATGTACTCGTTTTATTTTAGAAAGTCAAGTTTTCAGTTTTTGATTTACCAGATTTACTTTAAGAAGTTGTAGATCAGCCGGTAATTTGCTTGATTTCTGCATGCGTTCCTTGGCAAAATGAGTTGATGTAAGTATGATTTCTGCATGAAGCTGTGGTTTAAAATTGCAATGCATGTATATACTGATTTCTGGGTTTGAGGGATTATGGTTAGTTTAGGCATTGTGTCGAAACGGGTTTGGAAGATTGTATATAAAAAGTTTTGGTTTAAAGTATGTTATTGAACAAGTCGTAGTAACACATTTTCAAATTTATTCGTGGGAGGATGTTGGGGGTTAGCTAGGTAAACTATTTATTTTGTTTGATTTAATTCAGTGATTTAAATTGTGGTTGCGGTCGTGATGTGTTTACGGTCGTTGTGGACACAATGGATGTTATCACGGTCAATGCGAGTATCGGAGTTGTTAATTTTTTTAATAACAGATGATATTGCGGACTTGCTATTGTGGTTGTGGACTGCTACTTAAATCCCTGCGGTTGTAGTTGTGAATTTTTTTGAATAACGGATGCTATTGCTGACTTGCTATTGTGATTGCAGACCGCCGCTTAAATCCCTGATTCAATTCTTTTCCATGCTAACATTGGGTGCAATTGCTTCTGTTGTGCACAGATGAGGAAACCGCATTTTTGTTCGATTTTATGTTGGACATATCGTATGTGGTTTTTGCCCAATGATGGACAACTCATTGAACGAGAGTAGTATTTATGATTTTCATTTAGTGAGTTTACTATCATCGTGTCGTCGTCTTCATCATCTTCATCACTCCTTCAGTTGCTTCCTCTCTCTCTCTCTCTCTGTCTGCCTGTCTGTCTTATTATTGACACGGCTGATGATTTGTAAATTATCTATGAGAATCAGGATCATACCCGTGCTACCTTTTATTAGTGCATAACAAATAATTATCAGTTTTCTGTCATGCACATTTTCAGGCTGCTGATTTTGTTATTTAGTGACTACAGTACTGAAAACATATGTTAACTACATACGGTTGTGTTCTCTCTCTCGCTCTCTGTGTGTCAAATTATTGTTTACATATATCAACCATGGGAGACTGTTATTAAAGAAATTGTAATAACAAAATTTCAAATTTATTCATGGGAGAATGTTGGAGTTTGCAATGTAATTTATTTTTTGTTTGATTCGATTCTTTGGCATGCTAACATTGGGTTCCTACTATTTCAATTGCTTCTATTGTGTACTGATGAGGGAACCACATTTTTGTTTGATTTCATGCTGGACATACTTGTATGTGGTTTTTGCCCTATGATGGAAAACTCATTGAACGAAAGCAGTATTTCCAATTTTCGTTTAGTGTATTTACTATCATTGTCCGTTGTCTTCATCTACACTACATCATTTGTCACTCAACTTCTCTCTCTCTCTCGTATCTATCTATAATCCATCTGTTTTCTTATTGACACGGCTGATGATTGGTAAATTCCCTTTACGAGAATCAGTTTGTTAATACTGTGAATGACCAAGCATACCTATGAGATCTGAGGGCTTTATTGATTGATTTTTAATCTTAGACTTCTTCATGCCACTAATGCTTCTTTAGACATGATCTGCATACTAATCTTACTCGTTCTGTCTTTTATTAATGCATAATGAGTAATTACCGGTTTTCTGTCATGCAAATTCTCAGGCTGCTGATTTTGTACTTGTGACTACTGTACCGAAATATACGTTACCACATATGGTTGTGTTCTGAGAAGTGAGAACAGTAACTTGGCTCTTCCTCTCTCTCTCTCTCTCTCTCTCTCTATCTTCACGTGTGTCAAATTATTATTTATATAGACAGACCATCGCCCTTGGTGGATACGAAGACAATCTACTGACATTGACATACTTTTTTCCTTATCAGAAGTTCCCCGAAACTTGTTAGAAATGTCACCCCTTACTGTGGAGAGTAACCAATCATAAATATTAAATTGTTATTTAGCTCTGGCTTGAATAATGCTTTCCTTGGTTTCAAAGGCCTGGCTAACAAAGCCAGAACTCCTAATCGAGGGTGGGAAGCAAAGTCACTAACTAGACCAGAGGAAGAGAAAGGATCGATCCCAGACCTACACAAAAGGGAATACCCTTCTCAGTGGAATTGAAGACCATCTGTTGGCACAAGTTTTTCCTAATTGGAAGTACCCCATAACTTCTTAAGTTGTTATGAATATCACCCCTTACTGTTTTACATAATTGTTTTGTGTGGTGCCTGCTTTGGATCTTTAATCCGGTATGACCATCTATTATTCATTTCATCTTGTGGCTTCCATAAATATTTTCGCTCTGAATATTCATGAATTAATTCCTTTCTTTTAGTTTGTTGACCTCATGGTGATAGCTCCTAATATAGATGTTCTCTTACATTTACAGGACCCTAAGGCGATGCATCGTAACACAAAAAAAGTGCCCTTCCTCCTCTTATCCTTGAACTTTATAGTGTTGCCTCTTTTTGTTGGGGTGGTTCGATTAGTTATTCAACTTTGCCCAATTTGTTTTTGTTTTTTCTTTTTCTTTTTAGCCACTTCTGGGCATTTTCAATCTACTGACACTCTAGCTATTCTTCCCGGTTAGTTTTGCTGATGGAAAACTCATTGAACGAAAGCAGTATTTCCAATTTTCGTTTAGTGTATTTACTATCATTGTCCGTTGTCTTCATCTACACTACATCATTTGTCACTCAACTTCTCTCTCTCTCTCGTATCTATCTATAATCCATCTGTTTTCTTATTGACACGGCTGATGATTGGTAAATTCCCTTTACGAGAATCAGTTTGTTAATACTGTGAATGACCAAGCATACCTATGAGATCTGAGGGCTTTATTGATTGATTTTTAATCTTAGACTTCTTCATGCCACTAATGCTTCTTTAGACATGATCTGCATACTAATCTTACTCGTTCTGTCTTTTATTAATGCATAATGAGTAATTACCGGTTTTCTGTCATGCAAATTCTCAGGCTGCTGATTTTGTACTTGTGACTACTGTACCGAAATATACGTTACCACATATGGTTGTGTTCTGAGAAGTGAGAACAGTAACTTGGCTCTTCCTCTCTCTCTCTCTCTCTCTCTCTCTCTATCTTCACGTGTGTCAAATTATTATTTATATAGACAGACCATCGCCCTTGGTGGATACGAAGACAATCTACTGACATTGACATACTTTTTTCCTTATCAGAAGTTCCCAAAACTTGTTAGAAATGTCACCCCTTACTGTGGAGAGTAACCAATCATAAATATTAAATTGTTATTTAGCTCTGGCTTGAATAATGCTTTCCTTGGTTTCAAAGGCCTGGCTAACAAAGCCAGAACTCCTAATCGAGGGTGGGAAGCAAAGTCACTAACTAGACCAGAGGAAGAGAAAGGATCGATCCCAGACCTACACAAAAGGGAATACCCTTCTCAGTGGAATTGAAGACCATCTGTTGGCACAAGTTTTTCCTAATTGGAAGTACCCCATAACTTCTTAAGTTGTTATGAATATCACCCCTTACTGTTTTACATAATTGTTTTGTGTGGTGCCTGCTTTGGATCTTTAATCCGGTATGACCATCTATTATTCATTTCATCTTGTGGCTTCCATAAATATTTTCGCTCTGAATATTCATGAATTAATTCCTTTCTTTTAGTTTGTTGACCTCATGGTGATAGCTCCTAATATAGATGTTCTCTTACATTTACAGGACCCTAAGGCCGATGCATCGTAACACAAAAAAGTGCCCTTCCTCCTCTTATCCTTGAACTTTATAGTGTTGCCTCTTTTTTGTTGGGGTGGTTCGATTAGTTATTCAACTTTGCCCAATTTGTTTTTGTTTTTTCTTTTTTCTTTTTTAGCCACTTCTGGGCATTTTCAATCTACTCGGACACTCTAGCTATTCTTCCCCGGTTAGTTTTGCTACAACGAAGTGGAAATGTGGATAATTTAACAGGGCAATATGTCTTCTTTTAAGGGTATGCTAGTTTTCATTCATGAACTGTTAAGTAGAACAAATCTTTGGCTTCTGGCTCAAAATATTTCTATAATTTTCTTGCCATCATTTATTTGTGATATTGAGTACTTCCTTGTTATGCAAAGTGTTTTATATATCATACTAGACAACAAAGACTGATCATGCATATGCCTAGATGTGCTAGAGTTGAGTATGCATTGGATTTTGATCAAGCTTATGCACCATTTCTTTCTACCAGAGTAATTCATGCATGTACACGAATGTGCAGCACTTGTAATAGCAGTGAAATATGCTCAAGAATGGTAGTGAACGTGCAGCACGTGTAGATTTGAAATATATATTGTTGTTGGTGGTTTAAAGTATGTTATTATACAACTTGTAACAAAATTTCAAATTTATTCATGAGAGAATGTTGGGGCTTGCAGTGTAACTTTTTTTGTTTGATTTGATTCGATTCTTTGGCACGCTAACCTTGGGTTCCTTGTTGAAAATAAAAACAAAAGATGACAAAGATTTAGAGTAAGTAAATTAGATGAGAGGAAGAGAATTGATGCATTCTTTATTCAGCAAAGAAGCCTTTATATAGGCTATACATAGAACTAAAAATGGCAATTAATAACGTTAAAAAAACTCAACTACAACCTAAGAAATAGGAAATGATATTATGCCTAACAACTTCCTAAAGACTAGGACATCAACAATTTGCCTAACATTCCTACTATTGCAGTTGCTTCTGTTGTGTACTGGTGAGGGAACCAAATTTTGTTTGATTTTATGCTGGACATATTTTGTATGTGGTTTTTGCCCAATGACGGAAAACTCATTGAATATGAGCAGTATTTCTGATTTTCATTTAGTGGGTTTACTATCATCTTCCGTTATCATCATCTACATCATAAATGGTCACTAAATTTCTTTCTTTCTTTCTCTTTCTCTCTTATCTATCTGTTCTCTTATCGACACGGCCGATGATTTGTGAATTCCCTTTATGAGAATCAGTTTGTTAATACTGCGAATGACCAAGCATAGCTATGAGATCCGAGGGCTTTATTGATCGTATGTAATCCGACTTCGTCATGCCACTAACATGGTTTGCATCCTAATCTTACTCGTTTTGCCGAGTAATTATGTGTTTTCTGTCATGCAAATTTCAGGCTGTTGATTTATTCTTTAGTGGCTACAGGTGCTGAAAACATATGTTCTTACGTACGGTTATGTTCTGAGAACAGTAGCTCTTGGTTCTTCCGCGTATATCTGTGTGCGTCTGTCAAACTATTACCTATAAACACAGATCACCTCCCTTCTCGGTGTAAATGAAGACCATCTTTCGACATCAAGTGTTTCCTTATACGAAGTTTATCGTAACTTGTTAGAAATATCACCCTTGTGGTTTCCATAATATATTTTTTATCTAAATATTCATAATTTAATTTCACTGTTTGTTTCTCTCATGGTGCTGACCCCTAATGTAGATGTTTTGGGGTATTTTGTAGAGATAGGGTTGTTGAGTTTTTTATTCAAGTTTGTAACAATAAAGTTATAAGTAGTCTATACTTATATGTCTTTCGAAATTTGGACAAAATAAAAGAGAAGACGTTGGAAAAGGACAAGGACTTTTCCTTTTCATTTATGTCAACATCTCTATTTCACGAAATAAAAAAAATCTACCTCACTCCATCCAAGCAAAATACTCATGTTTTAGTAGATCTACGGTGCTCATGTAAGTTTTGAATGTATTTGGTTTTGGTTATATTTTGATACACAAGCAATGTAAAAAAAATTATACAACCCTTTATATTTAAGTTATAAAATCTAAAATTTAAATCTGAGCAAGCATATTTGGCCTGTTGATCAAGCTGTTCATCTTTGTTCTCTTGTATTCCTTTAGGTCATGAGTTATAGACTTACTAGGAAGGAACACCCTTCTTCCTTCCCTTAGAATCTCCCCTTCCCTTTCCCTCTAGGTAGGATTAGGATTAAATTTAAAATTTATCAAAAAATATCTAAAACTTAAACCTTAAACTCTAAATTATAACAATAAACCTTAAATCCTACACCTCTAAATCCTAAGCTACAATCTAAATCTCTAAACTCTAAAATTAAAAGGCTTGTGTAAATTAAAATTTACATAAATTTGTGTATCAAAGATTTTTCTTTGTTTTTGGTATAACAAATAGAAAAAAAGTTTGATACACAGTCCGTGTAAATTAAAATTTACACGTGCTTTTCAAATTTAGGGGTTAGGAGTTTAGTTTAGTATTTAAAGTTTAGGGATTTAGGTTGTAAGATTTATAATTTAAGGTTTAGAGTTAGAGTT
The DNA here is from genome assembly GCA_019671005.1 of Hibiscus mutabilis. Lineage (NCBI taxonomy): Eukaryota > Viridiplantae > Streptophyta > Magnoliopsida > Malvales > Malvaceae > Hibiscus > Hibiscus mutabilis. The sequence continues at coordinate 14,551,214 of CM033756.1, read as the reverse complement.
TAGGGTCTAGGGTTTAGGATTTAAAATCTAGGGTGTTAGGGTTTTAAATTTTGGATTTTATAGAAGAGTTGTGTAAAAATATTTTACACAGACTGTGTATCAAAATAAAACCCTAACAAATAATATTTAATTCATTGAGCGATTAATATGGGGTGAGTGTTGCCAAGATTCATTATGAGATGATTTTTTAACCTACTTTTGTCAATAGATTCTAACTCTTAAATTTGTTTAAATAGTCTAGTATTTTGTTTCGCTAGACCAGCTAGAAATTAATATAAAATTATATTTTTTTATAATAATGATTTCAGTATCATATAATTTTAAATTTTCAAAATAATTTTTTTTCGTAAGAAAACATTAGACTTGATCAAGATGAGATATGAGATACCAATTTTGAGATTTTAAATTCAAAAGTTTCCTAATGCATCAGACTACTTAAATATATAATGTGGGACTAAAATAAAAATGTAGACTAAAAAATTATACATGTATATATTTATACGATAAAATTCGAATAACTCAAAATTAAAATTTTAATTTTTTGCTAAAATTTGATATAATAACCATATTACTCAGACATTTTCTAATTCATAAATCGGATAACAGTATTAATGTGATATTTTAATGGAATGGATAAATTCTTAACAATAAGATAAAGTTAGTAATGGAACAAAGAAGCGATCCAAAGTTCAATAACTAATCATCACCAAAATTACACGTGGTAAATTCTTATTGGATTAGGTATCGTGGCACGGCAGCCAGTTCTCAAATAGTGCCCGAGGTTAAAAAAGGAAATAAAATCGAAATATTTATTTATTTCCAATTTTTATTTCTTGCTATAAAAATATCAATTTCCCTTTCATTTTCAACCTAGCACGGGGGCTACTTTCTCCTTGAAATCCATTCTCAGATCTTCACATCGAATCCTAATCGTATGCCTCTAATTCTCTTTTTTCTGTTGTTTGTTTGTTTTTTCTGGGAAATGATTTGACGCAAGTATGTTTTTGTTTTCTGATCTGGATTTGCATGTATAATTTTTGTTTTAGAATGTTTGGTTTTCGAATTTTGTTTGACGGAGTTGTCGATCGGCTGGAAATACTTGATCTCTGCATAAGTTCGCGTTTGTTTCGGTTTTCCCCCCTTTACCTTAGACTGATTTAATCATTTTAAATTTATCATGGTATTGTTTTTAATAGAATTTGAAATCACGTTTTTAGATCGGGTTGATTTGGATTGATTTCTAGCATTTCTGGTAATTCATTTTGGCTGCCGACTTCAATCTTTAGATCGGGTCGATTTATAGGTCTGCTATATAGAAAAAGTTTCTTAAATTGATTTGACTTTGAATTTTATTTTTTCAAAACTTCAGCTCTAACATTCAATGCGTGTTTCTTGCATGTTTCTTTCTGTCTCTTCTATGCAGATACGGCTGGATATAAGAACGGTTTTGTAGGACTTATGCCTGCTTCTTTCTAAATAACATTGTCCTAATTGTCGGAACTGGATGAAAGATTTTGAGAGTGATAAAAAGTCGGATACTAATTCAGCTAGGATTCATTACATATCTGTGTTCTAATTGTTTCTGAACTTAAGGAAAATGTTTCAGCTCTTGTGACAAATTCATGGGCATTAGCGTTTTCTTGATTTTGACAATCAATGATATGTGTAGTTGTTATCTCCTTATTAATGATAGTTTCTGTTCATCCATGTCTCTTAAATGCAATATATATTTTGCAAGTTTCTTCGCTGAAACAATTGCTGAATTTGTGTTGTGATTCAGCTCTGAATAGCCAATATGGGAGGTGGGTTCAGAGTACTGCATTTGGTTAGACCATTCCTGTCGTTTCTGCCTGAGGTTCAGAGTGCTGACAGGAAAATTCCTTTTAGAGAGAAGGTCATCTACACTGTGATCTCCCTCTTCATCTTTCTGGTGTGCAGTCAACTTCCACTTTATGGAATACATTCAACGACAGGTGCCGATCCATTCTATTGGATGCGTGTTATCCTTGCATCCAACCGTGGAACTGTTATGGAACTTGGGATCACCCCCATTGTGACATCCGGATTGGTGATGCAACTCTTGGCTGGTTCAAAAATCATCGAGGTTGACAACAGCGTTCGGGAGGATCGTGCACTCTTGTAAGTGGTCTTCACTTGTCTACTCCAAGGCAATGTTTATGCATGGTGATTTTGTACATTAATTATACAGTTATTTCTTGTCATAGGTTACCTTTATATATCCTTCATAGTTTCAATGGACATATTATAATTTTTCATGGTTTTATGTGTGCTTTTCAGAAATGGGGCTCAAAAGTTGTTGGGAATCCTAATTGCTGTTGGTGAGGCAGTGGCATATGTACTGTCTGGTATGTATGGCAGTGTTGGACAGCTTGGTGTTGGAAATGCTATTCTTATTATCATTCAACTTTGCTTTGCCGGAATCATCGTTATCTGCCTCGATGAACTTCTCCAGAAGGGATATGGTTTGGGTTCTGGGATCTCCCTTTTCATAGCCACCAATATCTGGTATGTCATCATATTGTTTTCTATGTTCAACTCAACTCAAATGTATTCCTGTAAGTGGCTATCCTAACCATTATATTGTTTGTGCAGTGAAAACATTATCTGGAAGGCCTTTAGCCCTACCACAATTAACAGCGGCCGTGGGGCTGAATTTGAAGGTGCTGTCATTGCCATGTTCCATCTTCTAATTACTAGGACGGACAAAGTTCGTGCACTTCGCGAGGCTTTCTATCGACAGAATCTTCCGAATGTTACCAATTTACTTGCTACAGTGTTGATCTTCCTTATTGTCATCTACTTCCAAGGTTTCCGTGTTGTTTTGCCTGTAAGATCAAAGAATGCTCGTGGACAACAGGGATCATATCCCATTAAGCTATTTTACACCTCCAACATGCCAATTATCCTTCAGTCAGCTCTTGTTTCAAATCTTTATTTCATTTCCCAGGTACCCTTTTACTCTATATGAATGATTCCTCATTTTACTCTTAATGTCGAACTTCTTTAATGCTGTTTATTTTTGTGCAGTTGCTTTACAGGAAGTACAGTGGTAACTTCCTTGTGAATCTTTTGGGCAAGTGGAAAGAATCCGAATATTCTGGCGGTCAGTTTATTCCCGTTGGTGGTCTAGCATACTACGTTACTGCCCCTGCAAGGTTAGAATTGATCTTTGTCCGTCTTTGGTTCCGTACCAATGAAATGCTGATGCCTGGTTTTATCTGATTTTTACTACAGCTTGGCGGACATGGCAGCAAATCCCTTCCATGCTCTGTTTTATCTGGTGTTCATGCTTTCAGCTTGTGCCTTGTTTTCGAAAACTTGGATAGAAGTTTCTGGTTCTTCAGCCAAGGATGTCGCCAAGCAGCTCAAGGTAAACCATTTCATATTCATTAGTAAAAACTGGTATTTTCTGTCTTCTAAGAATTTAATTGTATTTGTTTGCCTCATTAATGAAGTGGAAATTATGTGAATCCCACGAGTCTCTGAGCTTTTCCCATATTCTTCGATTGATTAACCTTTCCATGTTACCATTTTAAAGGGTTATGTTCTGTGTTTTATTCTGCAGGAACAACAAATGGTGATGCCTGGACACAGAGACTCGAACTTGCAGAAAGAACTGAACCGATACATCCCAACTGCAGCCGCGTTTGGCGGAATGTGCATCGGTGCACTGACCGTCTTAGCCGATTTCATGGGAGCAATCGGTTCAGGGACCGGAATTTTGCTGGCCGTAACGATTATATATCAGTACTTTGAGACTTTTGAGAAGGAGAGAGCCAGCGAACTGGGTTTCTTCGGCCTCTAAACTCCCAAGTCCGAACTAAAAAGTGGTAAGGTGGAGAGCCATGTGCAAAGTTTTGAGTGATCAAATTCAAATGAACGGTAGGCTTCCACCTTTTGTTAAAACAACCCCCCTGGATAGAAGAGATTGAGGTCTTATTTGAAATGCGATGTCGTTTCAGCCACTTCAATTACGTTTTGTTTTTTAACCAGAACTCTGTAGATTTTCATATTTCAGAATACTAATTCTATATGAAGCCTTGACTTAGTTTCTCTTCTATTCTTAATATTGGTTTTCTAGTATTTATTTGTTTTTTAAAGGTTAAACTTTGATACTCATACTGTATAATTTTATACAAGCATGTGTATTTATACTAATAAACTCTTAAATTTTAAATTCTTAACTTTAACCTTAAAAAATTAAACCCCGCACTTTAAATTTTAAATCTTAAATTTTAAACACTAACTTTAAATTTTAAATTCTACCAACTAAATTCTTAAACTCTAAACTAAAATTTTAACTCTTAAAATTAAAAAGTACGTGTAAACTAAAATTTACACGATATGTGTATCAATATTTTTTTTCTTTTTTTAATGTGCATCAATGTTTTTTCTTTTTAATTGTTTGGGTGTAGATGTTTCTGTCTTGATCCGAACTTGAATTCAAATTTTATGTGATTTTAAAAACTAACAATTTGAAAAATGAGACTTGAATTCGAATTCTGTACAATTTGAAAATGGTCCAAACTAAAAAGTAATTGGCAAATTTGAATTATCAGAGATTTGAACCAAGTTTTGAAATTGTACGAGTTCAACCCAAGTAGTCTCTTTTTGAAAATATTTAGTCGATCTTGGGCTTAACCATTGATTCGAATTCAGCCCAACTAGTCTATTCTAAAAAATATTTATTTTCACCTGATCCGATAAGATAACTTATTACGATGGTTTTATCTTTGATCAGACTGTTTTAACTGATAAAGTATATAAAATTATATATTCATTATTAATTGTGATAATCACTTAGATAATGTCGAAATAATAAATAATGATTTAAGTATGGATATATTGGATAAGTATGTTCGGTTGGGAGTAACAGTCTTCTTAAAATTTCAATCGTTATGCTATTCATTTTTATTATGAAAGCAGTTTACCTTTTTTTTAAAAGGGTTAAACATTATTAATGTGATAAATTTAATAAATGTATCGTACTTGTATTAGCACTGCGATGTGTTAATAATTTAGTTTAATATCTATTAAAAAGTGATAGAAAAATATAATATTTAATAGAATATTTGAAATAAGATAAGATCCTCTTACACTATATAAAACTTGAAAGTTTTACATCTTTTTTGGACCATTGGATGAATGTAAATGGATAGTTGAGATTAATAGTAGAAAATATAAAATTATCAGAGGAAAAAAAAATAATCTTGGCTATTTATTACTCTCATCTAACGGTTCAAAAAGTATAAAAATAATTAAAACCAATTTAAAAAATATATATCATGTTGATTTAGACCCCTCCTCAGAACTAAAACATCATTTAATAAAACTACAATTTTAATTTATATACGCGTTAAAGTAAAAGAATTGGTCTGTCTCCTTCACACATATCAGGCGTGAGGGTAATGGAGTTACCGATCAAATGGCAAAGTTGGCGGGCCTGGATGATTTTGTTGTTCGTTGTTTTCAATCACCCCCAGTGGTGGTAGGCAGTTTGATGTAGTGGCGGAGTCAGAAATTTTATATAGTAGGGTTATAGTTTATCTAAGATTTAGAAAATTCTCATAACACTACATTAAGTATTATTGATCTTATATCTCAAAAAATTAAGTGGGATTAAATTTTATATTTTTTATGAAAAATTAATTTTTTATACTATATAATATATTTGAAAGACATTTTAATTAAATTAGCGGGGTCGTATACACCCTAAACATTTTAGGTACATCCGCCCATGGTTTGCTGCGGATGTTGGAGATTGAGGGGATGTTATTGTTTGCATGGTTTTTGGTTTTAGCTATTTTGTTTAAGTAGTCAATTTGTTGTCGAGCTTGGCTCTTAGTTTTTTTTTTTTGTAATATGTTTGTCATGTGTATTTAGGGGTGTGCATTATTCGGTTTTAACTGAATTAACTGACCGAACCGAAATTTTTTTGGTTAATTTTAGGTAAGTTTGGTTAACGGTTATTTTTTTTTTGAAAATTCAATTATCGGTTAATTCGGTTCGAAATCGGTTAATTAACCGAATTAACCAAAATTATTATATATTAAATATTATATATATTACATATATTTATTTTTTGTCATTAAACTTTTAAAAATTATAAAATGATCATTAAATGGTTTGATATATTATAAAATGTTCATTAAACTTTTATCAAACTAGTATAAAATGAAAATTCAGTGACTAGAAATGTCATTTTAACATAATTTAGTGACCAGTTGTGTAATTTACCCAAAATTTTATAACAAATTTCGGTTAATTCGAAAACTGACCGAAATAATTTCTGTTCGGTTAAAGCTAATTCGGTTCGGTTAACGGTTAAAGTTCTAAAAATTTCGGTTAATTCAATTATGGCTAATTCGGTTTGGCCACTGACCGAATTAACCGAATGCATACCCCTATGTGTATTCTTTTTTTGACTAGGTTTAGGGAAAAAAAAATGAATGAAACACATAATAAATTCCCTTTTCATTGAAAAAAGAGTAAAAAAATAAAGTTATAACTTATTTATCAAAACTCACATCGTATAATGAATACCATATTAATATTAACATGAATAAAAGTTGTTTTAAAAAAATAGCTAATATTAAGGTTTTTAAATTTAATATGAGATTCTAAATTTAATAGACCTTCAAATTAAATTGCTAGAATTAATATATTTATAACTTTAGAATTAATATATTTTCAAAATTATAATTATCAAACCATTCTAATATTTTTTATAATGAATATGATTTTAAAATGAATTAATATAACTTATATAAAAAATATGTCATTATATAAATATACATAAACAACTAACTCGTGCAATGTAAGGCTGCAAAAGATGATGAATAATGGAGTTTAGCCGTGTTGATGAACTGAGTTGATTAGACGATTAATTCTTTTTAATTTAGGTAAAAAGTTGTTGCCGTTGGTTTGAGAAATGAACCGAGGAGAAAAGGAAGAGTAGAGAAAATGATTTAAACAACATAAAACCACTGTCTTCTTATTTCATTCATCAATATTTCGTAATAAGTTTAATTTTATGTTTTAAAGTATCTGATTGACGAAGAGTTTATGTGTTCAAATCTTAGTGTCGTAAATAGAATAAATTGAGTTGAAAAAAATCGCCTCATAATAAATTTTTACAATATCTAATTCGAATTAATCAATCAATAAATTATATAAAGATAATTATAAAAAATATAAAAGTTTACTAGGATTACAAATAATTCATAAACGACATAAAAATATTATATTAATTCATACTATTATCTTTTTTATATAAAAAATGACATCCAATAGATTTATGTGTAAATTCGTACAATTATCTTCTTATTCATATATTGTGTTGAGCATGTGTTTGAAAACTCTCTCCAATGCATTAGGACGAGGAATGAAGGGAAAAATTAGAGAATAGCGATGATGATGAGTGGCTGATGATCATGCCTTAATTTTTTTATGACCATCAGTATTTTGGTTTGTTATATTTATAATTTTAAATTTTAAATTTAAATCTTATTTAAAAGATTCAATGTTCCATCTCGTTAAATCAACTGATAATTAATATTTATTCAATTTTTAAAAATTATATTTTAATACATGCTTAAGTTTTGATATAAAATACTAATGAACGTTTTATTTTATCACTTCAATTGTTGTATTGGAGTCATCAATCTTTAGTGTAGGTGGTTAATAGTTCTCGGTTAATACCCTCTTTTTTTTTTTAAGTTGTGAGTTCAATGCCCATTAAATTTCTCATCTCTTCCCTTAGATAGTAATTGCTTAAAAATAACTGTGACATTGGACTATTTAGAGACACAACTCTTTTATTATTTAAATATAAAATGTATCATAATATAGAAATCCTAGTTTTTTTTTTTAATTTTCATTTCTTTACGTAGACGTCTAGTTGTCATAATTTAGATATCAAATGTAATCTTAATCAAACTCTATTCGATTCTCTTGAGAAGAATTGATGACTTGTTCTTTAACGAGATACATACATATATGTATACATGTATATACAATGGTTTAAGGTTAGACTTTATTCGTTCTTTTTATAAGCGTCTAATTTTTAAGGTTTAGAGATTAGAGTTTTAGTGTTTGTGGTTAGATTTTAAGGTTTGAGAATATATTTTATGGTTTAAAGTTTATGATTTGGGGGTTAGAACCACTAAAAGGAACACATGACAACTTTAAAAGTCTGCTTATGGAAGGAGAAAAATTATTAATAAATTTCACCGATATCCATTTTATTAGTTGACTAATTTAAACAAAATATTGTAAAAGCTTATCATGGGACGACCCTCTTAATTCAATTTGCTTCGTTTTGAGATAATCAACATATTATAATAAATTGCTTTCATTTTGCTACACATCATTTACCGTTATGTTTTCTTGATCTTCAATTTTATAACAACTCTTGTATGTGATATATGGTTGCTTTCCGTCGAACTCGTATTCTATCGTAATTCTCCTAAACTCTTAAATTAAAGATTAATTTACGTGTTTAAATACGAGATTATATTACAACAATAATAACACCAGCCAAGTTAAGATTCAATTAAATACTAATCATATATATTTATGTATGTATGCTTCATATACAAGATTGCTTTATATAAAATATGCTTCTTAAAGAAGACCCTTGACTTAGTATAATGTTGGAATGTTTGAAAAATGGCTAGAAAATGTAAAGGGTGGATGGTTCTAGAGATAGACCTAATAACACAAACCATGAAATGATTGTGTTATGCTTTCATGGTGTGCACAATACACAAAGCAACAACCACTCATTCTCATCATGCAACGCAAAAGATCTATTCTGTCTCAAGTTTTGGCCTATGTAGTTTATTTGGTTAAATTACACAAGGGGTCCCCCATTAGAGGAAAGGATTAGCCAATAGTCCATAGTCAATACGTACTTACAAACAGAGACAGAGCTATTAAGGCCCGTATCTTCTATTTTTTTCAATTTAATGACAATTTCAGTCTCTGTTAATTTGAATACTTGTCAAATTAAATCTCGCTCCTTTCAAATTTTAGATTAAATACATATTAGGTTACTATTAATGTTGAAGTTAGACAACTTTACTCCTTTCATAGTCTAATTCTGACTTCACCCTGCTTATAAAACATAATTATTTAATAGATTTATATTGCTTATACCGGTAAATGACATTTCGTATAATCACTAGTATTTAATATATTGACTCGTTAATTGAGATTGAATACTGTAAAGATTTATTATAAAAACGGTTCTTTCAGTCAAATTTACTCTGTTACTAAATTAAAATTTAAACATTAATTTTATTTGAAAGATCTAACTCCTCATCCTATTACAACAACTAATAATTTATCTTACAACTCTTACATTGAATAGTCCCCAAACTATTTTGTATTTTATGAATGTAATAATTTTCCATGAGCAAATCTTATCTCAAAGTCAGACACAACACACATGAACTGAAATTATAGTTGCATGTCCACTTGCCATCATTGTGCCTTGTCTTGTATTATAATTCATAATTAATTGTGTAAAAGTGCTAATATGTACTTTTACAAAATCTTATATTTCACTAAGTACTTAGGTTAACACATGATTTTTTAAATGATAAGTGAAGTTTTCAACATTAAAATTGTTTTTTTTAAATAAAATTTTACCAATAAATTAATAATTGTAATATATATTTATATAATTAAATAAAAATGTATTTGAAAATCATTCTTAATTTTGAAAATTGAAGCACCCCTTCATTGGCTTATGGGTCACTTCTTGTGAGTTTCAATAATTTTTAACCACCTTTTTAGACATGGGATGACCTTGTCTGCTAATGATGTTTGAGACAACAATTACACTTCCACCAAACATAACAATTTGTTATTTTATTTTATTTACATGTGTAAATAAATAAAAGATATGTATTAACCTTAATTTCTACATTTAGCATTCTATTTGGCTTGATATGGGTTACAAAATACATTCAAACCTCAAATTTATGGAATGCTAACTATATTTTAAAACTTGGTCTAATTATGATTTTTGTCCCTCTAGTATGCTAAAATTTGAGATATTATCATTTTATTTTACTTAAATGTAATCCGGTTCTTATACTTTTATAATGTTATTAATTCGTCTAAATTATAATACGTTGCTATTGACATGGATTATTTTTACCGGCCATATAGAGCCACATGTAAAGCTTGTAAACTGAGTTCAACTAATAATAAATTTACATGTCAGTTGAATACTTAAGTTTTTTTTTTATAAAAAAATTCATGCTTTTAAGGAAGCAATGGATAATATTAACAATTTGGATCTACTAATAGCATTAATAGAAAGCACATAGACCAAATTATGCAAAACTAAAGTATATGAATTAAATCTCAAATTTCAACATAGTAAAGGGGCTAAAAACATAATTAGGCTTAAATTTTAGGGGTTTAACATTGTAAAAAAATGGAAAAATTACCAAGTAATAAATGATTAAAAGCCTTAATCATTAGATTAATTAGTTTATCTTTTCTTAATCATTCAAATTCTTGGAATTTATCAAACAAAACATAAACAAATTAGTAGATTTGATTTCAACAAATTTGGATCTAATTTGTCCCCTAATTGTTTGATTTTGAAAACCCTAAATAAACAATTAACATCCTTTTTTCTAGAATTAAAAATCAGAAACATAATGACTTTGGTTTTTTAGACAGCTTCCAAAGATAAACAAATGAAATGTTCAAAACCATAATTTGCTATCAATTATTGCTTCTTAACACTCAAGGCAATTAGATTCAATAATTTCTCAAAAAAATTATATAATAAAAAATTATTACATCTCTTCTAATGATAAGAAATAAAAAATATATTATATCCCTACTAATAAAACATAAAAGAAATTATCAAATTATAATTTCAGTTAAAAATCCATTTCTTTGTATTTTTCATTTATTTGAAATTTAGTTATCTGCTTTTATATTTTTTGGAATTTCAAATCTATTTGTTGACACCGTTAAAATTACTACACCAAGTTCAAGTTCATTATAACGCCCTTTTTTTTCACATATCTACTAAATGTCTAAATTAGTTTTTATTTTTGTTTTAAAATGTCGAATCAATAAATCTAATAATAAATTTGATGTTAAAAACACTAGCGGCTAGGTTTTCTCCTAACTCAGTTCTTCATTTTTTATTTTATTTTAGTCGTCGACGGCGACATCCATTTTTTGTGCTGATTATCATTTGGTGGTATTTTATCTTCTTCATAATTTTTATTTCTTGCTTTAATTTTTTCTTTTTAAGTTTTTTATTCTTCTAATTATCAATAAAATTTTATGTGTTTTGGTTATCTTCTTTTCGCACATCTTGTTGTGCTTGTTTTTTCTGTCTTTATGACATATTTTTTCTCTGCCTTTATGACACGTCTCTGTCTCATGATACATTTTTTGGATACCTTTTCGGTCGCTTGATGCTTGTGTAATTTTCTTCACGGCGTTTGTTTCTGATTTGTATTTGTCGATGGTCATAGATAGTTAAATCCCCTTTTGTGGTTGTTTGCCGATGTAATCAAAAGTGGAGCGGATCGGCACCTTTGAAATCGACGCGAAAGATATTTGCAGGTTTCTAGTGGGGATTTCATCTAGTTCATATTTTGACAACTCCCCTAGAACTCTTCCTACAATTGACTTTAGAGATTTACTGTGGCACAAAGAGGAAGTGTCTAATCTAACTGTAATAACCCTTTAATTTTCTTTTTAGATTTGTCATTTTTTATTTTTTATAACGTTATGAAATCTTTGAAATATTATATTCTTATTTTTCTTTTTTTAATAAAGCTATATAATTTCAAGTTCAAAAAATAACAAATTTGATGTTGTTAGTGATGATACTTAACCTTTTAAATCCAAAAAGCAAAATAACTAAAAATTATAAAAAACATAAATAATACTCTCTCCCAATAAAATTATCACGTTTGTGTTGTAAATTTGTCTTACTCAAATTGTCACTTTGAAAAACTCAACAAATTTTATAAGATAAATTTACTTTTTTTTATTATTTTTTAGTTTCCCAACAAAAACAAAAGGTAATTTTTTAAGGGTAAACTTGTTATTTAAATTATTTTATACCACAACACTTTTTATCCTTAAAACTCTATGAAAAGTCAACATATAACAATATAAGTGACACGCAGAGATTTAACCATACTCAGATACCAAATGTAAGCATAAATCGAGCAAAACGCAACAGAAAGATCCAAATTATATATTTATATTATATTATATTACTAAGCATGTCTTGTCAAAGGGTTAAGAAAAATATAAACATAAACTACCTAATAATTACCTTAAAACTATTAAAAAATCTAAATAAATATCCAAATATGCATTAACCCTGATTTTAAAAAATAGTTTTTAGTCTCATTTATTTCTTAAAGTGAAATATGTCACTGATAGTTAAAATGAGTACAAGATGGTGACACGACTTAGTATAATAATAATTTTAGTTCTAAGATTTATGCATTATATCAATTTGGTCATAGTCTAAAAGAATTTAATCTATCAATTTAATCTTTATTCTTCTCCTAAATTGATTATTCTTCTCCCAAAAATATTATATTACTTTATTGATGCGGTTATCCAACTATTACTTTTATCAGTAATTTATTGTTATTTTTATGGTAGAATGCAATTATCTAATTACTGCTTTGATCTGATTGACTCGCTTAGTTTGACAATATCATTAAAAAGAACTGAGTTAAATTTTTGAGTTGTTTCAAATTATGATCAAATAGATTGAGTGCATAAAAGTTCAAGACTAAGACTATTACTATAAAAGGTTAAATTAGAGATTCGTTTTAATTTTAATGACAGAATGACATGCTTGCAATAATTATTTAATCAAATAGCCAAATTATAATTTATAACTTAAAAAAAAGACTCTCGTAAACAAACTAATAATTGATTGACTGTAGAGTATTTTACCCTTGTTATTGGATTTTCCGTAAAAGAACACAAAATCTATTCTCTTCATTTTTTTTTCTTTTTTCCCGCGCTTTATATCCAAATTTTCTCCTTTTTTCCCCTTTCAATTTGTTGTTTTCAAACCCACCACCGTCTCCGTCCTCAATCTGATAGTCAAATTTTTGTGTTCCCTTTGTTTTGCTTTTCCAAAATTTATCAGATTCTCTCACTTTCTTTTCCGCCAAACAGAGTCACAAATCACAATAACCTGAAATCTTTTTTCTTTTTTCTTTTCTCATGGTCCAAACAGCATTCCATTCTTCCATTTCATTCTAATACTTTTCATCTTTCAAAAAAATGGATCCAACATTCGAACCCAAATCAGTTTTCACCCGAAGCAAAAGCTGCAACAGCACCACCTCCACCATTAACAACATCAACTTCAACAACAACAACAACAATGGCAGCAGCCACAGCCATAAAAGCAAGCTCGCAAGAACCTTCCACAAAGTCATCAACCTAAAATCCTCGTCAAAATTCTCTTCAAACAATGGTATTGGAATCTGCGTTTTCCCATCCCAGCACAAATTCGAGTGCTACAATCCAAACCCAAATCATAAAATCCCTTCCCATGGAAATCCCAAGCAGAAAGCGGTTTTAGAAGCTTTGGTCGCCAAAATTTTAGCTAGTGTTACCGCCATTAAAGCTGGCTACGCGGAGCTTCAAATGGCGCAAAATCCGTACAACAATGGCGCTATCCAAACCGCCGATGAAGCCATCGTTGAAGAGCTGAGAACACTCTCGGAGCTAAAGAGAAAGTTCTTGAAGAAAGAGCTTGATCTTTCACCTCAAATCACTTTAATGCTTGCAGAAATTCAAGAACAGCAAAGCTTGATGAAGACTTACGAGATCACAATTAAGAAACTGGAATCCGATGTCGAAAGAAAAGATTCGGAGATTGATTCGCTCATTAAACAGTTCGAAGACTGTCTTGCTTTCAACAAGTCTCTGGAGAAGAAATTAAACGCCAGTGGTCCGTTGTCGATGTTCGATAATATCAACAGGCTTTCAACGTTGAATCCGAGCCATTTCCTGCAAGTTCTGCATAAAGCGTTGAGATCTGTTAAAAGTTTCGTGAAATTGATGATCAA